>QEPC01011684.1:1183883-1204714 GCA_003113815.1 Sphenodon punctatus
GAGGAGATATGATAGAGGTCTATAAAATCATGAGTGGTGTGGAACTAATAAACAAGGAGCAGTTATTTACCCTCTCAACTAGTACTAGAACTAGGGGACACTCCATGAAACTCATGGGTAGCAAGTTTAAAACAAATAAAAGAAAATATTTTTTCACTCAGCATATAATTGGGTTGTGGAATCTACTGTCAGAGGCTGTGGTAAGGGCCAATACTATAGCTGAGTTTAAAAGAGGTTTGGACAAGTTTCTGGAAGATAGGTCCATTAGTAGCTATTAGCCAGACAGGATAAGGGAACATGACGGGAGCTGGGGGAAAACAACAGGGAATGGATCCCCCATTGTGTCCTGTTGGGTGCTTCTCCCAAGTCACCGTGATTGGTCACTGTCGGAGACAGGATGCTGGGCTAGATGGACCATTGGTCTGATCCAGTATGGCACTTCTTATGTACTTAATCCTCCTTGCTTCAAGACATTCCTCCATACTGGTAAAATTGACCAAGGAACTGCAAGGCATTGGTCCTGCTGGTGAAACTGACAAGCACAACACCCCTTGCTGAAACTGGATCCTCTGCTGAATCTGACAAGCCCAGTTAACATGCTTCATTCCGTGGTGTGTTTTCAACTGCCCTGAATAAACCTCCACAAACTCATGTTCCCTCTGTGGCTAGGTCCTGGGTTTGTGTGGTCTGCCCCTCTGTTAGACAGCTGGAAGAGTAGTAAGTATTACATGTGAGACACCCAGTGCTACCTGCCTCCCATTTTTCTTCTCTCTGATCTGCCCTTATTCTATTTAGGTTGAAATTAGTCTTCCATAAATATCTCATTGATTAAAACTAAATGGACAGTATATAAATCAAATGTAAATTGGCTCTGTCTCAGTTATCCTGGTTTTTCAGGTACGGGCGTGTAGCAGGGCTAGACCACAAGATGGTGCCTACCATGTGGGATACTTAAGATGACTGCTACAGAGGAAGAGGAAGTTAGTGGGCATGGCTTGGAGCATAAAAGGAAGCCAGTCCCAGTCTGCTACTAACTTGTGAGGAGTGAACATCTCCTGAAGAGGCTGCCTTGAAGGTTCCTGACCAGGACCAGAAAACTTGGACGATCCAGTCTTCCTGAAGAAAGGAACCTGAGGTGAGGATCCTGGTGTGAGTTGAAATAGCTAGCCTAGGACTGTGTGTGTGGCTAAGCTAAGTCTACTATTGACTAGCCAGAGGTTTGGTGCCTGGCATATGGACTGTGTAATGAATAAACTTTGTCGATGTGGAACCCCTTGAGTGACATTATGCTTTGGACCTGATCCTGCAAACACTATCCATGGTTAAGTGGGACCCTGCTACAGGGTGACTTCACATAATGAAGAAGCTGATTGATGGTTATTTCTGTCTAAAGTCATTCTTGTTTTTGCCTGATGTTCCTCAGCATACAGTCTCTTCCTTTTGTGTGTGCCAAAAACTATCTCCTCTTTATTAATTATTATTATTAGCAAGTATTTATATAGCACAGGCAATGTACCTGGTGCTTTACAAAGTAATTGAATTGACATGGTCCCTGCCCTAGGGTTTACAATCTGAGAGATGGGGGGTAGACAAAGGAAGGGGAACAGAGGGAGAGACAAGGAGTGTAACATACACAAAGATGGTGGTCCCAGGTGAACGCATTTGGCTTGGTTACATCGAGAATGATGGCTGACTGGTCCACGTGGTGAGAATATGAGTACACAGACCTCAGGTAATAGATTGTACTGAATGGAGGGTATCAGCAGGAGTTAGGTGAGGGGAGCGAGGGGTCGGGAAGGGCAAAGCAGAAGAGGTGGGTCTTGAGGAGGGATTCCTTCTCATTCGTTACACCTTTCATTAATAATCTATCAATAAGCTCGAGGGAGTAGAACTCCCCTGCTTTGAGACTGGACCTTTCAGGATTTATTCATCTTCTATAATCGCTGTCTACTTTGCATGTCTGTCCAGATTAGACTGCAGTACAGCAAGCTTGGTGTCCAAAATAGCTAAGGTTGCCAGATGAAAATTTCAAAAGTCAGAGATGCTGTGAAGCTGTAGGCTTTTGAGAACAGGGACATTCATTATGTATGGAGTTCTGGGGTACTGAAATAAGGGATGATCCTTTAAAATAAGGACTATCCGGTGACTCCAATGGTGGCAAACTTAATTATTAACAATAATTATGTGAATATATTCAAACAGTATATGACTGTAATTTTGGGTACTGATGGATTTTACTGCATTCTAGACTTTATGGAACAAATTTGACCTTCAACTACATATACATACTGTACAAAAAAAGTAAGTGAAATCAGTTGAATCAATTACATTAGGCTGCTTTCGCACATGGGGGAACTCCTCATTGACTCTGCTGTGAAATTCAGCTGTCAATTGTCCTTGTAAACACACATAAAAGCTTCAGTCACACGCCTCTGGGCATTCCCATGTGAGCAACGACACTTCTGATTTTCACGTGCGTCCCCTCCCCTGACCTTCTAAGGATGCATTCCTGCATGTGTGAAAGCAGCCTTTTAAACCCCAACTAACATGGATAACTTATAAGGAGTAGGGACCGGTGTCTAACAAGTGATTGTACAGTGCCAGGTACATTGTTTGAACTATATAAATAATACATACATTATTAAAGGGTGCAATGACTTGATTCAGCAAAGCACTTAAGCATACACATACATTTGTGCATAAGCACATGAGTCGTGCCTGTGAGGTAATCACCCTAGTTTGGGATAATGTGAGCATGTGTAAAATATTCAAGTTAAGTATGAATGCCAGCATCTTGCTAAATGGATTGGGCTTGATTTCTTAAAGTTACACATGTGCTTAAATAATATGCTTAACTGGGAACAGAGCATGTAATTTTTTTACAAGATTTGTTTGGCTTGCTATCCTGAGATGGTGAACTCAATAGTAATTTCAATAACTGCATATATAGGCAGTATACTATAACAGTATAAATGCATTAGTGTGAAAGCATGTGAATTTTGTCGACAAAGTACTGGTTTACTCACACACACAAAATCTGAGGCAATTGTTAGACCTTTTTGGAGGTGGTCATTCAGTGATCCAAGCAGGTAGGACTGAGATAAATTACTTCTGGTAACAATTTCCTCTTGGAAAATCACAGATGAGACTAAATGAGACATTTTATATATATAGTAGCAAACAGTCATAGGTACATTTCACTTTGAAAGTCCCATCTATCTTGCTGCCCAAACGATTCTGACACCACAGAATGATTGCTGCACTTCATGTTATACAAAAAGGCAGGAAGAGTTTAGAGCCACTAAACAATACACTACATTTCACCTTCCTGAGAAACAGTCTTGGGGGATTGCTTGGAAAATTAGATCCATCATTTCTGTGCATATTCCAAAGGATTTGATTCTTCTGACTATTTAATATTGTGAGCCAACCAAAAAGATAATACAGATTTGTGGACTGCAGTTGTTTCAGGAGGAAAGCAAACAGGTTCTTTCTCAGTTCACAAATCTGATTTCTCTTTTAATCACGTTTTAACTGACTGCCTTAAAGTCTTTACATATTAAGGCAGTTTTTGGTCTGGTTCTTTCTTAGTGCCTGGTTCAGCATGCATCTTAAAGCCAACTATGTGTGGCAATCCACCAAGTCAGTAAGGTTTAAATTAATAATACAGAGACTCTACTATTACCATCAAAGCAAAGAGCTAATTAGTTCCCTGTTTGGGGAATAGTATTGAAATGCCACAACTAAAATAATTTAAGATGATTGTTACCACCACCAGGAAAATAAATATAGAATTAATTCAAGATGGATGAATAGAGAATTCATCCAATATTAAAAATGGAGAAAGGGAGTATTGCTTTATTTCTCTCAGGAAAAGAAGCATGAAGAATACACGGATCTGCCAAACAAAATAGCATCATCTTCATGAAGGCACTAACATTTACTAAATATTCAGTTTAATGGGACTTTCTCCCTCTCCCCCCAGATTTTGAGTTATACTTCAGAAGACACTTTCTTCAATTATTGCCAATTTACATCTAAATAGTTGGAGATATAATGTTCTCCATTATGGAAATTATCAGTTGTAAGACAACCAGAGTTTTATTTTCTTACTCCCTGGGCTGGAGTTATTATTTGTGTAACTCTCTTCATTTTCAAATGAGTTTTCCACTAGGAATAGTTTTAGCTAATTATGTTTGTATCAATAATCCTCTAAATAGCAAGGATAGATTTTGAAAGAATAAGAAGCCAAATATTCTTTGCAATTATACAAAACGGTGCCAAATTGTCGCTTTGTAACAAGTCCCAAATAAGGGGCAGGAATATTAGCCAACGAGCATTCAGAGAACCAGACTGTGAATTACAGAACCACAGTCTAGTCCCTGGTTCTTTTGTGTCCCATGAGGAGAAAATCTCTCTGTTAGTGCAGTGTAGACAGCAAAGCTAAGGCTCTCTTTACATGGGCTGGTGGTGCAGTGAGGATGGGTGGAGGCCATGGTGGGTAGGCAGTGCGTGGGTGGCCTGTCGCACAGATGTCCACCCACCTCCACGTACGGAGTATCTGCCATTGGTGCCTGTTGCTCCGTGCATGGTGGAGAGCATGGGAGCGCGCACACCCCCCCACCCACCTGCTGCAATGATTGCACAGATGCCGCCACCACCACCACCACACCAGCACACGTGGGCAAGGGGGAGGGACGTCCCTGCAAAAAGGGCCTAAGGGACAATCCTCCACCCATTAAGTCAATTGCTTTGATCATGTTCAGCCCTTCCTTGCATCTCTCCACTGGCACTCTCTATACAAAGGTTAAGAACCTAAGGGGTGTTAACAAACGTGATGGTGGCCTGCTTAGGCCCACTGTAACCGACTTTGGCCTGTGGGTCACCATCATGTTTGTTGGCTGGCCACCGGATATTTATCCTGGATTTTTCCTGGGCATGGTAGCGGCTAGTCCAGGCTGTGATCGCAGAAATCTCTTGGATCACAGCCTGGGCTACCGTCTGCCCAATCAGGCTTGAGCATGCTATAATGTTAGTTAAAGCCCACTAAGGCCCAGTCCGAATCGGGGCCATTATGGCAGCCATCATAGGCCACCGTGGATGCCCATCATGATGGGTGCAGAGTGCTGGGGCCAGCATGGGGGTGGGGTGGTTCCATGCTCCCCGTCAGGCCAGCTGTGTGAACATTTGCTCCGTGGCCAGACCCAATCCTGATGGGGTTGCAAGTGGCTTCCTGGTCCAGATGGAGTTCCCTTTTTAGGGAAGGTTATTGAAAGGGTAGTGGCTCAGCAGCTGCAGGGACATCTTGACCGCGTCGGTTATCTGGACCCCTCTCAGTCAGGATTTCGGCCGGGGTATGGAACCGAGATTGCGCTCTTGTGGCTTTGGTGGATGATCTGCGCTGGGAAATGGACCAGGGGCGTTCGACCCTGTTAGTTCTATTAGATCTTTCAGCTGCATTTGATACAGTTGATCACGAGATGTTGGCGACGTGCCTGCGGGACTGCAGGGGTTGGCAGGACTGTTCTTGAATGGTTCCGCTCTTTCCTGATCGGTAGAATGCAGCAAGTGGTTCTTGGGGAGTTTTTTTCACCATACTGAGACCTCTCGTGTGGAGTCCCGCAGGGTTTGGCTTTGTCCCCTCTCCTGTTCAACATATACATGCAGCCACTTGGTGATGTGATCAGGGGGTTCGGCGTGCGCTGTCATCAGTATACTGATCACACCCAGCTGTATCTCTCTTTTTCAACAGACCCAAGCCCTGCAGTCTCGGTGCTTACTTGGTGTTTGACGGCTGTGGGGGACTGGATGAGGACTAACCGACTGAAGCTGAATCACGACAAGACAGAGGTGATGTTGGTGGATAAGGCGCTGGAGATGGTGGCCCCCATTATTGGTGGGGTCTGCCCTCCATTGGTATTCCAGGTACGGAGTCTGGGGGTGCTCCTCGATGCACTCCTCCTGGATATCCAAGTGGAGACTGTGGCGAGGAGTGCCTTTCACCAATTACATCTGGTGCGATGGCTTCGGCCGTATGTTTCAGGCTCTGACCTAGCCACCATCATCCATGCTTTCATCACCGCTAGATTGGTCTATTGTAACGCGCTGTATGTGGGGCTACCCATGGTGACAGCTCAAAAACTGTACCTGGTGCAGAATGCGGTGGCCGTCTTCTGGTAGGACTGGGCTGCCGGGAGAACATTACACCAGTGCTCTGCTCTATGCACTGGCTGCTGGTGGTTTTCCAGGCCCGATTCAATGTGTTGGTTTTGGCCTATAAAGCCCTAAACAGCCTAGACCCTACCTATCTGCGGGACTGCCTCACTTCCCGGGTGTTGGACTGACCCCTGCGGTCATTGGGGGGGCGCCCTGCTCGAGGTCCCCCGAGTCTTCTGGGGGGCCACGCAGGGGAGGGCGTTCTCGGTGGCAGCTACAAGGCTGTGGAACTCCCTTCTGGTGGAGACCCGGTTGGCCCTGGATCTTCCCTCTTTTTGGAGAAGTTGTAAGACCTGGAAGGGGAGATGGGTGAGGGGGTGGGTTGTTGGGTAGGAACTATTTTTCTTTTGTCCTCCTTTTAATTGTTTTAAATTGTTGTTTTAAGGTTTTGTGAAATGTAAGCCGCTGTCACAGGGATGGGGAAGGAAAGGGTAGGGTAGGGGTGGGACCAAACTGAAAAAACAGGTATCGGTTTTACCAGTTACCAGTTTAAAAAAAAAATTGGTTTTATCGGTAAAACTGGTTTACTGGTACCGGTTTTTTTCATTGATTTCAATGGGGAAGTGTCCCCATTGAAATCAGTTTAACCCCCCCAAACCTCCCACCTCCCCCTCCCAGGCTACATGGGTGGAAGGAGGGACACCCCCCACCCACTCTGCCAGTGCCCAGTCTGGATTTTTTTTTTTTTAAACCGGACCGCCGGCGGCAGCCAGGGCTATTGCTGAAGGAAGCAGCTCTCCTCTGGGAGCCCTCCCGACGATATCAGGCACTGGCACTGTGGGTTAAACCCCCCGATCGCCTCTTACCTGTGCTGCAGGTGGTGGCGGCGGCAGCAGCGTAGCGCACGGGGCTGGCTTCAGCGCTGGCTTCAGCACTTCACTAGGCCTTCCGGGGAACTTCCAGGTGTCCCCCCTTCCATCCGCGCAGCCTGGGAGGGGGAGGGAAAGTGGTTTGGTTGTTTTTTGTTTTTTTTACATTGCGGCCATTGATTTCAATGGCTGCAATGTAAAAAAACAATCCAGTGCTGGACCCGGCACCGGTACAGGGAATTCTCGGATCTATCCGATATCCCCGATACTGCCAAATACTGACAGTTTCGGATATCAGGAGATCCGAAATTCCCACCCCTAGTAGCCACTCACCCACTCACACGTCCACTCCTGAGTTGTGCTCTGCAAGGCACTCGTGGGGTGAAAATGCCCATCAGGATGGTATGGTAGCCCAATGGTGCTCAAGGAAACTAGGCTTCTATCATCATAGGGCGCAGAGCTCACAGCGGGAGGATGTACCCCAGCCCTACACACCGGCTCCACCCACTCCCAGTCACTCATCAGGGGGGAACGGGAAGACAAGTGCAGTGTGCATGGGGGAATGGGGAACAGGACCCAGTATTGGGGGGAACAAAGGGGAACTCTCTCACCGGAAGGGGAAGGCAGGACTCCAAAGGGGGGGGGGACGCCAACCACTCTGTACAATCACTCTCTCTCACCCACAATCTCACTGGGGAAACAATGTAAGGGAACACTCAAGCAATCTTAGCAACACTATAGCAAAGGGCAAAATAGGGTGCACTTAGGTTTGGGCCAGCCTCTCACTTCGATTACCGGTGCTGTGTGTCTCTCAGTGCCGGGCTTTATGTTCCTCAGCGAGCTCAGAGCTGTGCAGAACGACAAACTGGTCCCGGCTCTGACTTCACTTCCTGGGAGGTCAAAGGTTGCCGCTCTGCATCATCCGCATCAGAACTGGTTGCCTTGGCAACTGGATGCTCTGTTGGTGTCTCTGGCACCATGGCGCACCCTGGAGCGGGAGGCAGGAGCTGTTGCCAGGCCTGGGGGCTCGGACTTCTATCACCGTGGTGCCTGACTGCACCACGAGTGACAGTACCCCTCCCACCAAGCCCCCTGGGCAAGGGACCAGTGAGGGCCAGGCTTCTCTGGTTAGCGGAGGTGAAACAGGCAGAGGAGGAGTGGGGCCAATACATTGGATGTGGGTTCCCACGAGCGCTCCTCAGGACCATGGCTTGCCCAGTTGAGCAGGTAGTAAAGATGACCCCAATGGAATTTGAAGTCCAAGACAGCCCGACCCTCATACTCGGTGTCCCCATCTAGGGGTGGAACAGGTTCAGAGGAGACCCCCGCAGGTGTAGTACCATGTGCTGGTTTCAAGAGTGAGACATGGAAGGTCGGGTAAATCTTGTGGTGGGGCGGGAGCCACACAGTATAGGTTACATCATTGACCTGTCAGAGAATGGGATACGGGCCAATGTACTTTTAATCCAATTTTTTTGAAGGGCGTGTAGAGGGATAATGCCTGCAATCTATCCATACAAGATCTCCAGGATTCAGGGTTGGTGCAAGTCTGCATTTTTTGTCTGCATTTAGCTTAAATTGTTGCTGGGATTGGTCGAGAACTCGTTTGACCATGGTTTGGATCTCTTGACTCTGCTGGGCCACTGCCCCTGCTGAGGGTACGTGTATCGGAGGCAAGTTTGTGGTTCTGAGTTGAGGGTGAAATCCAAAGGTGACATAAAAAGGGGAGTCACCAAGGGAAGCATTGGGGGCATTGTTATAGGCAAATTCTGCCATGCAGCCAGGTGTACCAGTCATCCTGTAAATAATTGGTGTAACACTGAAGATACTGCTCAAAGTTTTGGTTGATCTGCTCAACCTGGCCATTGGCTTGTGGGTGATATGCTGTGGTGGGTTTTAAGTTTACTTGGAGGGCCTTAAACAATGCCACCCAAAAATGGGAGACAAATTGGGAGCCTCGGTCGCTTATAAGTTCCATAGGCCAACCTACAGTTTCGCCCAGGAAAACTTAATGGGCAGACGCCCTCTCGAGGTACCAGGAAGGATGGGATATGAAACTACGCTCACAAGGACCTATACTAGACAACAAGGTGTTTGCGGTAACTTATTTGGAGCTGGAACAACTTCAACAGGAGACAGCAAATGAACTTACATTGACCAAGGACCCTGAGTACATCAAGGAAAACGGTCTTATCCAACAACATGGACAGTTTGTGATTCCTCCTTCTTTCAGATTCCATATCTTATGGTCTCACCACGATGCCCCATTGGCAGGACATCCTGGACAGAAACAGACCTATAAGCTAATCCAGCGATCCTTCTGGTGTCCCAGGCTCGCACAAGAGGTACGAGTCTATGTACAAAAGTGCCCTACGTGCGTCCGTACCAAGATGCCTTGAAAGGTCCCCCAAGGGCTCCTTCAAGTAATTGTCCCGCCAAAAGGCCCATGGCAATGTGTGGGGTAGACTTTATGGTGGAACTACCCCCATCCCGGGGATACAATACAATTTTCGTTATAGTAGACCACTTCACCAAATTGGTCCACTTTGTGGCCTGTAAAGGATTACCTACTGCCCATCGAACAGCTCTTCTGTTTATATGGCATGTAGTAAAAACATGCCATATAAACAGAAGAGCTGTTCGATGCCTAGGGCATCGGCCACTGTTGGATTGCATCAACCTTGTGGGTATCCATCTTGATTCCTTCGGGGCTTATAACAAACCCTAGAAAGTCCACTGTCCTTATATGAAAGGCACATTTTTCTTGTTTACAATAAAGTTTGTGTTGTCTGAGTTGTTGTAGCACTTGTTGTACATGTTGCGCATGTTGTTTGACAGACTGAGAATAGATCAAAATATCATCCAGATAAGCTATGACAAAAAGATCCAGAATGTCTTGAAAATGTCATTAATAAAATGTTGAAACGTGGCTGGTACATTGGCCAGGCCAAACAGCATCACCAAGTATTCAAAGTGTCCGTAACGAGTGCAGAAGTCCGTCTTCCATTTGTTGACTTCTCAGACTCGGCCCAAGTTATAGGCCCCTTGAAGATCCAGTTTGGTAAAAATGCAGGACCCCTGCAGGCGATTTAAGAGTTTGGGGATCAACGGCAGGGGGTACCGGTTCTTTATGGTGAGGCTATTTAACCCTCGGTAGTCTATACAGGGCCAAAGCCCACCATCCTTCTTGGGCGCAAAAAAGATGTGGACGCTGGCAGGGGATGACGAATGTAGAATAAAACCATTCTTTAAACTTTCATCCAGGTACAGGTGAAGAGCAGTAAGTTCTGCGGCTGACAATGCATAGATTCTTCCAAAGGGTGGTTCTTTCCCTGGGTGCAAGTCAATGGGGCAATCATAGGAGTGATGTGGTGGTAATTCTGTGGCTTGAATCTTACAAAAAACATCTGTATTATCAGCATACTCCTGGGGGACTGTAGTGTTCTTAACTGGTATACTTCCACACATGGTTTGGGGTGATCTTTCCGCTAAAGTGGCACCCAAGCAGGTACAGGAGCAGTAATCCGACGTGAAGCGAATACGTTTTGGTTGCCACGCTATACGGGGATCATGAAGACACAACCATGGTAGGCCGAGGACTACAAGAAACAAGGAGGTATACACAATATCAAAAACTATGCACTCTCGGTGGGCACTGATCACACAGGGCAGTGGTGCGGTTTGCTGTGTGATAGGCCCAGAGATCAAAAGGGAGCCATCTATGGAGTGTAACGGTTCTGGCTGAGTCTTAGGTTCTAATGGAAGAGCACAGGAGTGTGCAAGGTGTGTGTCTAGGAAATTCCCTGATGCTCCTGAATCGACAAGAGCCCATATCACATGAGACCTTGGGGGGGCGGCGGCGATGGTTAAAGTGATAGGAACCCGGAGGTGGTTCCATGGGGATGCAAGAACCGAGGAAAACTGTCTTATGACTGGGAGGACCCCTTGGAGTTTCCCTGGTCTTGTCGGTGTAAGGATAGGGAAGGGAATGCCCTTCCCTGTGTGTCCAATTTTCATGGACAAAATGAGATGGTTCCCCACAATAATAGCAGGCTCTGGCCTTACGTCTCCTTTCTTGTTCTTCCCCCGTCAATGGTCCTCGAGAGGCGCCTAACTGCATGGGCTCTGGTTTGCTTCCCTTCACCCCTTCTACAGGCGAGGAGAAGGGCAGAGGGGTCCAGGAAAATGGATTTCGTTTTTCTTGCCTCTTCTCTCAGTGCCTCTCTGCTAGGTGACCATTTATTTGTAGTTCCAGGGTGGCAATTTTCTCCTAGGTCTCGAGAAGGGCAGTGTAAACCAGTTGATCTTTGAGTTCATAGCTCAGCCCTTTCCGGAATATCACCTTTATGACATCGTTAGGCCATCGCAAATTGAGGGCCAGGTGCTGGAATTGTGTTACATATTCCAGGAGCCCTTCTTTTCCCTGTCTGAGGGACATGATTGCGACCTCCGCATCTCGAAGGCGGTGGGGGTGGTCAAACAAAAAGGTAAACTCGTGAACGAAATCTGAATAGTTCAAGAGCAGGGGGCTTTTACTTTTTAATAGCATGGTAGCCCAATCTAAGGCATTTCTGCCAAAATTTCCAAAGATGGAGGCTACCTTTAAGGTGTCTGTTGTATACGTAGCCGGCTGCATAGTGAAGGTGACGTTACAGAGAGCTACAAACCCTTGAAAGACTTGTTTGTCCCTTGCAAACTTGTCAATTTGGGGTCCTTTAGGCTCCTGAGGGTTTACAGCCCCCCCCCCCACTTGGGGGGATGCCAGGGCCTCGAGGCCCACTGCAGGGGGTGCCCCTATGGGACCTACCCCACCTTGGCTGGTCCCAACGGCTGCTGACAGCTCCGTATGTTTTGTTTTCAGGTCCTTCATTTCCATAGCTAGCATCTGCATGGCTCTAACTAGTTCTCCTATCTCCTTGGCCACATCCATCCTTCCACACTTCTGCACCTGAAGGAGGAAGGTGTATACGTATGCTGGTAATTCTGTCACAGGGATGCGGGAGGAAAGGGTAGGGTAGCGACTCACCCACTCACACGTCCACTCCTGAGTTGAGCTCTGCAAGGCACTCGTGGGGTGAAAATGCCCGTCAGGATAGTATGGTAGCCCAATGGCTCTCAAGGAGACCAGGCTTCTATCATCATAGGGCGCAGAGCTCGCAGCAGGAGGATGGACCCTAACCCTACACGCCATCTCCACCCACTCCCAGTCACTCACCAGGGGGGAATGGGAAGATGAGTGTGGTGTGAATGGGGAACAGGACCCAGGATCGGGGGGAACAAGGGGGAATTCTGTCACCAGAAGGGGAAGGCAGGACCCCCAAGGAAGGAGAGGGGGAACGCCAACCACTCTGTACAATCACTCTCTCTCTCACCCACAATCTCACCGGGGAAACAATATAAGGGAACACTCAAACAATCTTAGCAACACTATAGCAAAGGACAAAATAGGGTGCACCTAGCTTTGGGCCAGCCTCTCACTTCGATTACCAGCGCTGTGTGTCTCAGCTCCGGGCTTTATACTCCAGGCCCTGCCTCCTTGCGAGCCTGGAGCCGTGCAGAATGCCGAACTGGTCCCGGCTCTGACCTCACTTCCTGGGAGGTCAAAGGTTGCTGCTCTGCATTGTCCATGTCGGAGCGGGACACCTCAGCGCCATGACGTGCTCTGGAGCGGGAGGCAGGAGCTGTTGCCAGGCCCTGGGACTCGGACCTCTATTACTGTGACACCTGACACTGCCATGAGTGACAGCTGCCCTGAGTTGCCTGTGGCAAGAGGGGCGGGGTAGCAAAATTTTAAAAATAAATAAATAAATAAAATAAACCTACCAAGCCTCTCCTCCTATGGAAGCCGTTCCATACCCTTTATCATTTCTGTTGCCCTTCTCTGTAGCTTTTCTAGTTCTACATCTTTTTTGAGATGGGGCAACCAGAACTGCACACAGTATTCAAGGTGAGGTTGCACCATTGATTTATATAGAGGCTTTATGATATTTTCTGTTTTATTCTCTATCCCTTTCTGAATGATTCCTAACATTCTGTTTGCCCATTTGAACACTGCCACACATTGAGCTTAGGATTTCAATATATTGAACTGGTTAAAGGATAGGAAACAAAGGGTAGGACTAAATGGTCAGTTTTCACAATGGAGAGAAGTAAATAGTGGAGTGCCTCAGGGCTGTGTACTGGGTCTGGTGTTTAATCTTCATCAATGATCTGGAAAAGGGAGTAAGGAGTGAGGTGATCAAATCTGTAGATGACACAAAGTTATTCAAGGTAGTCAAAACATGAGTGGATTGTGAAGAATTGCAGGGGGATCTTTGGTGACTGGGCATCTAAATGGCAGATGAAATTTAATGTGGACACAAATGCAAAGTGATGCATATAGGGAAAAGCAATCCAAACATTATGTACCTAGTGCTGGGTTTTAAATTAGGAGTTACCACTCAGGAAAAAGACCTTGGAGTCATTGTGGATAATACATTGAATTCCTCAGCTCAATGTGTGGTGGCAGTCAAAAAAGCAAACAGAACATTAGGAATTATTCAGAAAAGGATATAGAATAAAACTGAAAATATCAAATTCATTAAAGCACCCTCACAGCAATTTGCTGGCAGGCCAGATTGTACAGAAATCTCTCATCATGCAGCCAATGTCTGTTGTTTCTATAGTGCAAGGGTAGTTTAACGTTCATCAGACTTATCAGCATGGACTGTGAGAGTTAAGCACACATGGTTTGGAGCTGTTATTACATGATGATATTCTGGAAATGTGTATTTTATCAAGAAAATACTGATATTGAATAAAATCAGATTTTACGTCATGGGTCAGATGAACTTTACTGGGGTGCACTTTTATCTCATGTGCATTGTGGTTATGTCACGCAGGCTTTGGTGTAGTAAAGTTGCATGACAGTGTTACGTAGTGGAGTAGAGCGGGAAGGAACGGGCGATGGGCCCAGTACAAGGCACTTGTGACTGTGCTTGCAGATGTTTCATATTCTGCAAGCACTGGTAGCAACACTGGTAGCAACACTGAAAACATGATTTGTGAGGGTGATCCCAAAGTCCTTCTCCTTGACTTGTTGCCTTCTGAAAGCATCGTGGAAACAGGAACACTTCTGCTGTCTTACTGTAGCATATTGCCCAAAGCAACTGCAAGGACAATTGTGTGCAGCTTTCTGTTGGGCATATGCTGCTGCTGCTGTAGTCTATGACTTATGAGAGATTGTTTTTCCCCATATCCAACTGGTGTCCTGCTAGGGCACAGGAGTTTCCGCTAAGCTGTTATTTCACACAGACAAAAACATATGGGTAAATGGTTTTAAGAAATGAAGGGGTTGGAGTGGGAGGCATTCATCCTGTAGCACAGTGCATGGAAAAGTATAAATATGAAACTTGTTTTATCTGCAGACAGGGTTTCTGGGCACCCAGCGATCATGAGGCAGTGAAGTACTGCCTTTCTCATTTCTCCAGTTCTTGCTGATCAGTGGGAAGAGTGGAAATCTCAGGTGTGCAAGTACAAGGGCCAGTGCTGTATTTGTGAAAAAGAGGGGCTGGGGCTCAGGCCTCCTCCAAAAGTCCCACCCCAGTCCCAGAAGTATGTGGGTATTCAGGGGGGCTGGTGGAGCTGCCCTCACAAGCCCCACTATTCCACCAGTCCTGTCCCTGCCTTTTTGTGCCAACCATTGCTCAGGGATAAGTTTGATGGGGATTGGGGCATTGGCAGAATTGGCCAATGAGGGTGGGGTTAAATTGGAAAAGGGTTCCAGAATCTCATCACCCCACCCATTTCTTATGTTACTGCACCCTTTTCCAACTGTCCTGACATCAAGGGATGTAGCCATGTCAGAAAGAAGAAGCTTCTTATTAGAAGCTATTAGCCAGACAGGATCAGGGAACATGACACCTGGGCTCTGCACTGGCTGCCTATAAAGCACCGGGCTAGGTTCAAGGTGCTGGTTTTTACCTTTAAAGCCCTTCACGGCCTGGGCCCTGCTTATCTGCGGGACCGCCTCACTCCCCATGTGCCCGTGTGACCCCTGAGATCATCCGTGGGAGCCTTTTTGGAGGTTCCCTGGGCGAGGAGGGTGGCCACCGATGTTAGATCTTTTTCGGTGGCCGCCCCTGTGCTGTGGAATTCACTCCTAGAGGAGGCTCGGTTGGCTCCCACTCTCCTGCTGTTTTGGCGTGCATGTAAGACCTGGCTGTTCCATCAGGCTTTTGGTGAGGGGTAGGGGTGGGGGTGGGTTCCCCAATCCCCGCATTGTATTTTATTTTTTAATTGTTTAAATTTTTTTTTTACTGAGTGTTGTCTACTGCCCCGGGCTGCCCTGTGGGCAGGAGGGGCGGGATATAAATTGTCTTTGTTTTAAAGAATTCATACCCTTTTAGCTGATCACAGGATCCAACTTTAAATCCATGACCTATCAACTGACTTTTCCCAGACTGACTGCGTCTTCTGGTTTAGCCACCAGGAGAAAGGGCTCTGCATATTTGCTTTTATTATGTTTTTATCTATGCATTTTTGTAAGCCCTCCGAGCTGCTCTGTGAGCAGGAGGGGGCCTGGTAGAAAAATGGTGAATGAATAAATAAATAAATAAATAAATAAATATTGCCCAAAGAGATAACATACTCCAATGTCCCCTGTCTCCCCACCACCCTCCATCTCTACACACCCCAGCCCCAGCCCTCAGGTCTCCCTTCTCTCCACCCCACCAGATGCAGCTCCCAGATCCCCCTTGCCCTACCCCACAGACCCAGCTCCAGCTCCCAGATCCCTCCTTGCCTCTACCCCCCAGATCCAGCACTGAGACGCCCCTTGTCTTCAGCCTCCCAGACTTGGCTCCACCCCCCACATCCCCTGCCCCCCCTTCTGACCTGAGAGTCGGTCAGGGGGTAAGCAGGTAGCTCCCATCAAGCTGAACAGGCAGCATTGAGGCAGAGAAGGAGGTGGTCAGCCTGACTGCTGGAATTGTGCTTGGGCCAACAGGTTGGTGAGTGGAGTTGGAGGGAGAGGCGTTAAGCCTGTGCTGCAGCATGCAGACAGAGCAATGTGGAGGGGGAAGAAGGGAGGGTGGGGTAGCCGAGACCAAGCCTCTGTTATGTCTGGGTAAAGAGGTACCACGCCCTTCTCCCACTGGAGCTGTAAAGCAAGCCACACCAGCAAAGGTGCCTACCAGCAAAGGTGGAGAAGAAGGGGGTGGCGGTGGCAGTGTAATAACTAATAAGGGGGGCAGGACAGCTAATGCAATTGCCTTGAGGTTTGTGTAATTCCACCTGCTGTCCATATTATAGCCATGCCCCTGGGAAGCAGCCTTTGAAACAGCTGGGGCCTGTCACTTTCAAAGGCTGGTGGGCACTCTTCCCAGCACCTCTCAGCTGAGAGGTGCTGTGGGGAAGAAGCAGCCTTTGAAACTTACACGCCCAGCTTGGCTGGGACTGCTGCAGGATCCCTTGCACCCGCCTCCACGCTGTCGATGCTGCTGTTCCCGACTGGATCATGACTTGTGCGTGGGTGAAAGCACCCAGTGCCAGCAGCATCTCAAATACCGGACAAAAATGCATCTGGCTCTGTTCAGTAACGGGACAAACCCTTCAGAAAATAGGACTGTCCGGTATAACTAATGGCCACCCTAATTTCCAGTGTAGCCACACCCGTATAGAGTGCTGTGATGTCATGGTGCTTTGTAGGGGACAGGGCCTCCTGCAGCTAGGGAGTTGAGCCCAAGGGGCTCTTAGGCAGAGTGTGTGCCTGGCCCAAGCCTGATGGGGCTAGGCTAGTTGGGTCCCTTTGGGCTGGGGATGGGTCACAGGTTTCTACCGCACAGAAGGCTTTTAGCATCCTGCTCCTGCTCCACTCCACAGGGCCAGCTCCCACACCCCAGTCACTCATGCACTATATAATTTTCCCCCACCTACCCCCTCCCCAATCTGACAAAATTCTAGCTGGGAAGAGGCTGAGATTAAGTACTGAATTTTTCCCTCTCACCCACATCTCAGGAGGGAGAGAACTGTCTGCTCCCCAGCCACCAGCTGTTTGGTGATCAGCTCCCCCTTGCAAGCAGTACTGTGAGTGGGAGGGGTGTCTTCCTTGACACCACAAAGTTGATGGGAGCAGACCAGCCCTGTGAAGAGTTGATAGGTGCAGAGCAGACCAGACCAGCAGGCCCTGAAGCTGGACACTAATCTGTGTACTGTGCACAGGGGCATCTGGGACATGGGCAGAGGCCAGGGACTCGGGCTTGGGAACAGGATCAGGCCTGGAACAATCAGAATCATGGCTAGAACATGGAATCAAGGGGAAAAGGCTGGAAGGAAAACCAAGAGGGCTGAGGGGGAATCAAGGAGAAAGGGAGCAAAGTATTCAGAGGGCAGGACTAGAATTTGGCTGGGGGTGGGGAAAGCGGCCTTTGAAACCTAGGGGGCCAGAGGGGAGCCAAGGCCAGAGAGGGAGCAAGGCTGAGGGACAAGCAGGATGCAAGATGGAATGGGGAAAGGAGGGCCAAGAATGAGAGCTAGAACAAGGACTGGGGATGAGACAAGATCAGAAAGGGGCTGTGGCAGGGAAAAGGGGGGAATCAGGGGCTAAGGTGGGGGAACAAGGAAAAGTTAGGAGGGGTGTGTTGTTCCACCCAGCCTCCCTCCTGGTGCCACCAACAAGCCTTTTTGCTGACTGGCAGCCAACAAGGAAGCTGGGTGGGAGGCAAGGTGTAGGTCAGACAGATGGGGGGTCAGGAAAGATTAGGGGAGAGTGGCTGAAATTGCAACTGGTGGTTGAGATGGTGGCACGGGCAGTTTAGTCACCATGCCACAAATACTGAGGGTGCGGGGGTCAAGGCTGGGGCCTGACAGTCGGCTTGGGAATTTCTATTAGAGTGAAAGTCTGCTGGTGGGAACTCTCACAAGCTGGGACCTGCAAGGCATTATTTTATATCCTGATGACAATGGAGGGGCAATGCATTTAATACAAGGGTGTGTAACCATAACCAATACATCTAATACCCTGTATTGATATTGCAATTTTCATCCTAAAAGGTCCCAAATCAAAATCTTAAATTAAAGTTCTAGCTATTTACAATGTAGATAAGGTATTGCTTTATTGAAATTGGCGGGTAAACAAACACTACTGGTTTATTACACGAAGGAGAACAAGCATACCACCTTACGCAATGTATAGCACAGAGGGAAGTTAAGTCTGGAGTCAGACTGCACCATGGTTAACAAATCTTAGGCCCTTTTTACACGGGCGGCACCCATGCATGAACACTCAGAAATCTGGGCGTTCATGAATGGTTGAGTCTCGTGTAAACTCCACTGTATGTGTGTGTGTGTACACGTGCGCACTCCCGCACACACGCATGCATGCCCACCTCCACCCATCCCCCACAAACGGACCAACCGGTGAAAACGCAGGTATCTCCATGCGTGCTGATGGGTGGAGGTGGGTGTAGATGGATGTGCGCCTGTCTACACCCTTCCCCCCGACCACACACGGACCGTGGTGCACATTGACCCCCCCGTGCCGCGGCCCGTGTAAAAAGGACCTTAGTTTAATCAGTACAATAGGGTTAAGACTGGCATTGGACACACTTTTGGGACTTTCTGTTTGTTTTCAGGAACAAAGAAAATTTTCCTGGTTTTTTTATTTTGAAACTTGACACCAGATGATCTCTGCAACCTATTGCAGACAAAGGACTGCTGTTGTTTGGACGGTTCTGTATTCATGTCTTTGGCTGGATGAACAGCTCACAAAATATATTTCTGCTCACTTGCTGGATAATTGGTAGATCATAATCAATTTTCAAGTGAATAGTTGTAGCTATGAATCACAAATTTGTTTGGTGTGAATATTCCTCTAGAAAGGCTGACAAATAGTTGTTTTAAGGGAAAATTCCTGCTAAGCCCCTTACCTAGAATGTTTCCTAAAAACAAACTCAAGAATGTACAGAGCCAGTGGCAGGGGACATAGGACACATCTGTAATAAGGAAGGATCTTGACTGCAGAGGTCTGGATAAGTGTTTTTTACTTTGAACTTTTTTATTAAAATGCATGTACCATCAAGTATAATGCAGAACATTAATTACAGAAAGAAAATTGGAAAATAAAAAGATTCCCTTAAAAACAAGAAAATACCAATTGTAACAACTCAAAAACCGGTAATTGAATAGTAACAGAACAAAACAGCACAGGGGAACAATCAAGAAGTAGGCAAACATAGCAATGGATACCTGGCCCTAACCTGTTCAGTTTTAAAGGCAAATATGGCAAGTTTTATAACCACCTTCAAGTCTTTAATTTGAAGAAGTTCCGTTAGCTTCTCATGCTTATTAAAAAGAGGAACTTTGTTCAACAAAGGATAAATTAGCGTTTCTCTTAACTCCTGATAAAGAGGGCACTCCATTATATAATGCAAAGTGTCCTCAGTTACACGCATCTGACAGGGGCAGTATCTTTGACTTCTGGGGATACCCAGATGTCTTCCCATAAGGAAAGCAGTGGGCGTTTGTTCACATTGTAGCCTGCATAGGGCTATCTTGAGCTTATATTTAATATCTGTGGTTAAATAATACTCCAAACCTCCCTCACAAGGAGTATAAAGGAGCTGTTCTTGAATGGCAGACCGCAGCAATATCCTCTTGTAGTAAGATGTCCCTAAACCTTTGTACCACTAGGGATTTTTTATGAGCAGAAAAAACCCCAAACGGTAATCCCAAATAGTAGCCTAGGCCAATGGTAGACAGGGAAAGCTCTAGAAACTGAATCCAAGGTGATCTTAAAGAGTGGGTTCTAGTCAAGTCCTCCAAGTAACATAACTTGGGACACCTCAAGGGTGAACAAGTATTTATTATTATTATTATTATTATTATATTTAAAAAAAACTTCCACCCCACCCCTCTCGCTCAAAGGCAACTTGGGGCAGCTCACAACCAGTATTAACCAGGTTAAAACATCAGTATAGAAGTACAATAAATATAAAATAATAAATAAATACAAGAATAAAACCATAACAATAATAATAATAGCAGCATAAAACAGAATATCTGTGCACAGGAAAACCTTAACCCATCAAACCCTCCCCCTCCTCCCCACCAAATGCCTGGCGGAAGAGCCAGATCTTACAGCTTTGTTGTAATTATATCTTATTTTAAACCAGTAATTAACTATTACTGTTTTTTGTTTTTTTACTGCAAGGGGAAGGGTGATGAGGTAGTGTTATACATAAACTGTAGAGTTGATGGCAAAGGAAAAAAAAAAGATAATATGGATAAAACCGAATAGGGCTGGGCCCAAATCACTTTGGAGAAGGATTGTAAAAGAAGTTCTATATGAGTAGAGTTAGCCAAACTCATGATTCTTGTACGAATTCTCACCTTCATAGGCACACCAGCAATTTCATACATTTCTTATGTCACATGCTTTATTGACATTCAAACACTAGAAGCCTTGCCTGCAGGGAGGAATTACCATCTGTACTCACCTGCTTGCTGCTGGTGCGGGGGGGGCTTGCCTGCCTCGCCGCCGCTGCTGTCACCACCGCCGCCGCTGTTGCCGCCGCCGCTTGCCGCTGGGGCCGCCGCCGCCGCTGCTTCATCCCCGCGGGATACCTGCGAGGAACAAGAAAGACCTGTGAGTTGGGGGTTAGGGGGGGGAACGCAGAGGGCAGCCACGTGGGCTGTCCTGTCCCCTCCCCCCCCACCCGGAAGTAGCGGGGGCTAAAAGCCCGAGGACAGCGGCTGAGCCGCAGAAGCCTTGCCTGCAGGGAGGAATTACCATCTGTACTCACCTGCTTGCTGCTGGTGCGGGGGGGG
>QEPC01011684.1:1217154-1266317 GCA_003113815.1 Sphenodon punctatus
TCTATCTATCTATCTATCTATCTATCTATCTATCTATCTATCTATCTATCTATCTCATATCCCATATCCATATGGATATATATACATCCATATATATGGATATATATATGGATATATATACATCCCATATATATGGGATGGGGGGAATCACAAATAGAAGAGGAGTCTGTAGTGAAATACATACATTACATACTCAATGAGTCTGTACATGTCACTGGGGTAAGCAGGGTTCCACACACGCTGCCCTGGTTTGGCTCGGTCAGAGCAAGGATCTTGCAGAGACAGAATGCCCGTCAGGATAGTGGTTGGGCCTTCACCTCTAATTAAAGATAACAGGCCCCAATCATCATAGGGCGCTACTGACCGAGAAACCAAGGCTGCCCTTAATACAGTTACTCCACACGTATACACAATGCTAGGGAGGATAGGTCGTGAGGGGTCACCGTAGGGGGTGCACAATGGGCCCATGGGGAAGGGGAGGCTCCGGGCACTCACCTCCGATACACCGGGGCCTGAGGTTGGGGAGGGGTAGGGGGACACACACACTCACCAGACACGCTCACACTCGTTGATGCACACTCACAGCCACGTCGTAGGTAAGGGTTCGGGTAGGTAGTTCAATCTCACAGGGCACCGTTGCTCTCAAAAGCAATTTCTCTCCAATCTCCACAATGCACACCAGGGCCAGTTTCAGTTAATCACCAGTGCCGCTCCTTTGGTGGCGCTGGCTTTTACCCTCTAAGCCCCGCCCCTGTACATGCCTGCAGCAGCTCTGAGAAGCGCAGCTGGGGCGGGGAAATCCCTACGTTGTTAGTTGCTGCTGGGGACATGGCCACGAGTTGCGTCTCTGCCGCCGAGGCCAGCGGCGTCTGCGAGGGAATCCCTGACCTGTTTGCTGTTGCTGGGGACGTGTTCCCACTGCGTGCTTCCGGCGCCGAGGCCGGCCGCGTCCGGGCAGGTAATCCCAAGGGGAGGCGCTCCTCCGGCATGCCCCTGGGGTCTAGGGACTGGTGGCGGCCATGCCGGGGTGTTCTGGGGGTGTGGAAACCCCTGCCTCTCCGCCTCCCACTGACAGTACACCCCCCCCCCGAGGCCACCGGCCCCCGACATGGTGGGGACCAGGTTTTAGGGGGTGTCGTAGATGGAAGGCATGGAGAAGCCAGGGGGCCGATACATGGGAAGCGGGTTCCCAGGAACGTTCATCCAGACCATACCCTACCCAGTCTATTAAGTAATGTAGGCGCCCCTGGAGTAATTTGGAGTCGAGGACCGCTGGGACCTTGAACTCGGGGCCGGCGGCCGAACTGCTTACGGGCCCAGGGAAGTGTCAGCTTCCTGTACTTGCGAGGGAAGGGCCTTCTTTAACAAGGAGACATGAAAGGTGGGGTGGATTCGTACATGGGATGGCAATTGAACCTTATAGGTCACGACGTTTATCTTTTGCTGGATCGGAAAGGGCCCGATATAATGGGCATCTAATTTAGCGGAGGGACGGGCTGAAGGGTAGTGGTGACGGTCAACCCACACCAGGTCCCCCGGGCCGAAAGGAGGCTCTTCCCGTCTATGTTTATCACCTTGAGTCTTGTAGCATTGGCGGGCTTGTTGCAACACTCGGCGGGCTAACAGTTGGGCTTCATGGATTTGTTGAATGAGGGCTCCCACAGCCGCGACTGTGACCGGGGGGGTATCCATGGTGCCTAGCTGCGGGTGAAACCCGTAGGTTACATGGAAGGGTGAGGTTCCCAGGGACGCATTTGGGGCGTTGTTGTAGGTGAATTCGGCCAGGAGGAGCCACGTGTACCAGTCATCTTGTAGATAGTTCACATAGCATCGTAAGTACTGTTCCATATTTTGGTTCACGCGCTCCACCTGGCCGTTTGCTTGGGGGTGATAGGCTGTAGTAGATCGTAGGGTGACTTGAAGAGACTGAAACAGCGCCCGCCAGAATTTGGAAGTAAATTGCGTTCCCCGATCGCTGAAGATTTCGCGGGGCCATCCATGAAGTTTGAAGACATGGCGGATACAAAGAAGTGCTGTGTGTTTGGCTGACGGTAGTCCCTTGCAAGCGATGAAATGCGCCATTTTTGTAAAGTGGTTGACTACAACCAAAACCGTGGTGTATTGCCGGGAGGGTGGTAAGTCCACTACAAAATCAAGTCCTGCTCATTGCCAGGGTCCCACGGGGAGTGGGAGGATTTTCAGGAGCCCCGTTGGTACACGCCGGGGAACTTTTTTGCGGGCACAGTTGGCACAGCTAGTAACATGTTCTTGTACATCTTGCCGCAATGTGGGCCACCAAAAGGAACGCCGAATCAGTTGTTGCGTCCTCTCTACGCCTGGATGTCCTGCCATAGGGGCTTCATGATGAGCCCAAAGAACTTGGGCTTGACACGAGGGGGGAACAACAATACGTCCTTGGTAATGCTGGAGCCCGTCAGAAAGCTCGGTTGGTTGTTCTCCCACCAGTCCTAGTTCCCGTAGGGTGGCCCTACGCAGTTCATCAAGAGCTAGGTAGGTGACAGAGAAGGTCTTTGTCTCCAAGATGGGTTCCGAGGGTGCAGGGTTGCAGGGTTGTTCGTCTCGATAACGGGACAGAGCATCCACCAGGATATGGAGTTTGCTGGGACGATAGCGAATACGGAAATCGAAGCGGGCAAAGAAGAGTGCCCATCGCGCATGCCGCGTGTTTGCAATGTGGGCCGTTTGCAGAAAGGTCAGGTTTTTATGATCCGTGACCATGGTGATGGGATGTTGGGCCCCTTCAAGGTAATGCTGCCATGTTTCAAATGCCGCCTTGATTGCAAGCAGCTCGTGATCCAAAATAGAGTAGTTTTGTTCAGCAGGCATGAGTTGGCGGGAATAGTAAGCACAGGGGAGAAGGGTCTCAGGGTCTTTTGTGGGTTGCAAGAGAACTGCTCCAATAGCCCGTCCAGAGGCATCTGCTTCCACGCAAAAAGGCTTCGCAAAGTCGGAGTGCTGCAGTAAGGGGGCTGTCATAAATGCTTGTTTTAGGAAATTAAAACTATATTATTGTGCCGATCCCCAGGCATATGTTGATTCTTTTTTAATAGCTGTGTCAAAGGGGTGGTAATTTCCGCATAGTTTGGAATGTATTGGCGGTAGTAGTTTGCGCTTCCAAGGAAGCGTTGAAGGGGTTTTACGGCCTTGGGTGGGGGCCAGTCTCGCAGCGCCTCTACCTTCTGCGAGTCCATCATCACCCCGACAGGACTAATCATGAAACCTAGGAAGCTTACTGTCGTTAAGTGAAACGAACACTTTTCTCACTTGCAATACAACTTGTTTGCTCGTAGACGTTGTAGCACCTCCCGGACATGTAGGGTGTGTTCTGCTAATGTCAAGGAGTAAATAAAAATGTCATCGAGGTACGCAATTACGTAAATGTCCAAGATATCATGGAACACATCATTGATGAGATGTTGGAAGGTGGCCGGGGCGTTAGCAAGGCCAAATGGCATCACACAGTATTCAAATAACCCATACCGGGTACGGAATGCCGTCTTCCATTCGTCCCCCGGGTGTACTCGTAACAGGTTATAGGCTCCACGGAGGTCTAATTTTGTGTAGTATCTTGCTCCCTGAAGGCAGTTTAGTAATTCGGGGATTAGGGGGAGTGGATACCTGTTTTTAATGGTGATCTTATTTAGCCCCCTATAGTCTACACATGGTCGTAGGCCCCCATCCTTTTTTGCCACAAAGAAGATGGGGGCTCCCGCTGGGAAGTTAGAATGATGAATAAAGCCCTGCCGTAGGTTATCATCCAGGTAGGTCCGGAGCGTGCGGAGTTCCGGCGCCGCTAATGCATATATTCATCCAAACGGTGGTTTGGCTCTGGGGAGTAGGTCGATGGGGCAATCATAGGGGCGGTGGGGGGGGAGCTCCATCGCCTGGGTCTTACTGAAGACATCAGCATAGTCGCGGTATACTGAAGGTAGTCCTTCATCCCTGCATTCCGGATTGGGAGTTGTGGTAGCGCCGATGATTGCCTTAAGGGCTGGGCGCAGGCAGGACGTACCACAACGGTCGGAATTGAACTGAAGCTGTTTGGTTGACCAAACAATGTAGGGATCATGGTCTTGTAGCCACGGCGCCCCGAGCACCAGCTGAAATAGGGGGGTGCAAACGAGGTCAAAGGAAAGTCGTTCGTAGTGGTTCCCGATAGCACACCCAATAAGTCGCGTACATCTGGTGACCGGCCCCGAGACTAGAGGAGAGCCATCAATGGAGTGTACCACCTCCGGGGGTACCTTAGGTTGGGTTGGGATAGACCAGCGGTTTACTAAATGAGTGTTAACGAAGTTCCCCGAAGCCCCGGAGTCTACAAGGGCCCAGATGACTACAGATGCATGCGGGGAAAGAGTTAAGGTCAATGGCACTCGTAAGTGTGGGGTCTGGCCGGGCACGGGTCTGGGGGCTTTCATTCTAGTTATGACTGAGGCGACCCCTGCCCGCCTCGGCCCCGGCCGTTTCCCGCGTCCCATCGATGGGGAAGTAGCATCGGGCACTCCCCAATAAAGTGGGAAGGTTCCCCACAATAAAAGCAGGAACGGGAAACCCGGCGGTGCTCCCGCTCTTCCCTTGACAAAGGACCTCGTGAGGCCTCAAGCTGCATCGGCTCAGGCTCTGGGAGTTTAGGAGGGTTGGCAGGGGGAGAGGTCGTACCCAACCCGGGCGGGACTCTTGGTGTTTCTCCCGCTTTCGCTCGGTCAGGCATTCCTCTATCTGGAGCGCTAAATTGGCCAGGCCTTCCCAGGTAGCCGGGGAGTCTACTAAGGCTAACTGGTCCTTTATCTCTTCCCCTAAGCCTCTCTTAAACATCACCTTCAGCACACTATTTGGCCATTGTAATTCTAGGGCCAGTTGCTGGAATTGGGTGAGGTATTCCAGAAGCCCCCCTTTGTGCTGTCGGAGGGTCAAAATCAGAGCTTCAGCGTCTCGAGTTCTATGGGGGTGATTGAACAGGAACGTGAACTCTTTCACGAATTCTGCATAATTACTTAACAGGGGGCTGTCCCCTTTAAGGAGGGTAGTGGCCCACTCCAAGGCTGTTTCCCCCTAAATTACCAATGATAAAGGCCACTTTTTGTTCATCGGTCACATAGGTGGTTGGCGGTACCTTAAAGGTAAGCCGACACAAAGCCAGGAACCCCTGGAAAGCCTGTCTATTGCCAAGCAACTTGTCCACGTTGGGCCCCTTAGGTTCACGGGGTCCCAAGAAGGGAGCCGCTGCTACAGGTGGAGGTGGGGGTGGGGCAACCCCCCCCCAGGGCTGGGTCTACTTGTCCCATGCTCCCCTGCAACTGGGCGACTGCTGTGGCCATATCCCCTTGTTTGGCCTGGAGGTCTTTCACATCCATGGCTAGGGATTGAACAGCGTGCACTAACTGTGAAATTTCTTTGGCAATATCCATGTTGTCTCAAGCTCGTACCGGGACCAGGGGAGGCTGGTGATTTGTCACTGGGGTAAGCAGGGTTCCACACACGCTGCCCTGGTTTGGCTCGGTCAGAGCAAGGATCTTTCTGAGACAGAATGCCCGTCAGGATAGTGGTTGGGCCTTCACCTCTAATTAAAGAGAACAGGCCCCTATCATCATAGGGCGCTACTGACCGAGAAACCAAGGCTGCCCTTAATACAGTTACTCCACACGTATACACAATGCTAGGGAGGATAGGTCGTGAGGGGTCACCATAGGGGGTGCACAATGGGCCCACGGGGAAGGGGAGACTCCGGGCACTCACCTCCGATACACCAGGGCCTGAGGTTGGGGAGGGGAAGGGGGACACGCTCACTCACCAGACACGCTCACACTCATTGATGCACACTCACAGCCACGTCGTAGGTAAGGGTTCGGGTAGGTAGTTCAATCTCACAGGGCACCGTTACTCTCAAAAGCAATTTCTCTCCAATCTCCACAACGCACACCAGGGCTGGTTTCAGCTAATCACCAGCGGCGCTCTTTTGGCGGTGCTGGCTTTTACCCTCTAAGCCCTGCCCCTGTATGTGCCCGCAGCCATTGTTAGTTGCTGCTGGGGGCGTAGCCATGAGTTGCATCTCTGCCGCCGAGGTCGGCGGCGTCTGCGAGGGAATCCCTTCCCTGTTTGCTGTTGCCGGGGGTGTGTCCCCACTGCGAGCTTCCGGCGCTGAGGCCGGCCGTGTCCGGGCAGGTAATCCCAAGGGGAGGTGCTCCTCCGGCATGCCCCTGGGGTCTAGGGACTGGTGGCGGCCGTGCCGGGGTGTTCTGGGGGGGAAGGGGGGAAACCCACTGACAGTACAGTGCATAACACAAGGTTTCAGTTTATGGTTTAAGTTTCATTTCATTACAAAACTGAAATGAAACTTAAAGCAATCTAAAAATCCTACTCAACGCCTGCTGCTCAGGAACAGTGACTAGCTCAGAAGGTGTTGGGAAGGGGGGATGCAGATACTTAGTTTCGTTTCTTGCAAGCCTCTCCACCCCTGGTGCCTGGAAGTCTGCCTCTCAGTGACTGACACCTCCCTATAATGTTTGACATTCCAGTGAACCTTTTTTTGCCACCCAAACTCATCCGAACGTGATCTGAACTGACTGAACTGTTCGGCCATTTCGCCGTTCGGTGTTCGGTTTGTTCGGTATGTTCATGTTCGGGTTCGAGTTCGAGCCGAACTCCGAACTGCCAAACCGCGTTCGCCCATCCCTAATGCCCTGAAACCCTCTCATGATCTCCCCTAACGGCTGCATATAGATGTTAAACAAGAGGAGGGACAGAATGGCACCCTGCGGGACTCCACACATGAGGTGGAAGATGTAAACTCCCTCAAGACCACCCAGTGAGTTCCCCCGGCCAGGAATGAACGAAACCAGTCCAAGACCGTCCCGCCAATCCCGGCACGGTCCCACAGGCAAGTCACCAACACCTCATGATCGACTGTGTCGAACGCAGCCAAAAGGTCTAGCAGGACCAGTAAGGTCTGACCACCCTGGTCCAATGCCAGACAGAGATCGTCAACCAAGGCCACCAATGCAGTCTCCATACCATACCCAGGCCGAAACCCGGACTGAGAAGGGTCAAGGAAACCGGTGCGGTCCAGATGTTCTTGGAGCTACTGTGCCACATCCCGTTCAATAACCTTCCCTAAAAAGGGAAGACTTTCTGGTGTATTAGTGTGGCAGATAGCACTATAACCTTTTCACTTTGGGGTAAAAGCATGAAACGTTCCACAGATGCTCTATCTGTATAGAGAGCATCTTTCAACAGATGCTTTCTGATGGTGATACGCCGAGGGGGTGGGTGCAATTGAGGTTGTCCTGGGCTGTTGGAATTATGCCCCTGCGGGGCACGATGTCATGTGCGAAGGGACAGGTGGTTAGTGCGTGTCCTGATCCCAGCCCACCCTCGGGTCAAGTGGTTGGGAGGTCGAGGTCTTGGGGGACCCTGGTGCTATTGAATGCAAGGATGATAGCCAATAACTCACCTACTGTCTGCGATTCTATCCTGGATTGAGTTGCCGACCTCATTTGTGTGATGGAGATCTGTCTGGACAAGAGGTTGGGACCAATTTTATTTATTTATTTATTTATTAAAACATTTTTATCCCACTCCTCCTGATCCAGACAGCTGAGGGCAATTTACAACACAAACAAAGCTAAAAGTAACACAATTAAAACACATTAAAAAGGAAAGCAACAACAGAACCCTCCCACTTTCCCTAGCGCCTCCCCCTTGGCTGACCTCGTTCCGGCCTGATACTCTATGTAGCACCAGCTCAGGCTAGGGGGTCGGGGGGGGGGGGGTCGTAACCATTGTTTTTTCGGGATTGCCTGACCACTAGCAGGTTTTCACTGCAGACCCAATCCGGGATAGAGGGCCTCCATCTTGTGTTTTATTTGGCCGGGTACAGACTGGGGGTGTACTGTACACACAACTGCACGGCAGCATCCCTGACTGCTCTAGCTGCTCTGGTCTTGGACTTGGTATTGCAATCCCCTAGGCTTATTGTCTTGGGGGATTTCAGTATCCATGCTGAGGCCAGACTGCTTGGTGCTGAACAGGAATTCATGGCTGCCATGGCAACCATGGGTCTGTCCCAGGTGGTCGTAGGCCCAACACATGAGGAGGGGCACACTCTGGATTTTTTGTTCTGCACAGATCTTGAGGCAGGTGGTCTGTTGATAGGGGGCGTAGTATGTTCACCCTTGCCATGGTCAGACCATTACCTCCTGCGGGCTCACACTCTGGTGTGCCTACCTGTCCGATGTGGTGGGGCTGGGGGCAGGATGCCTCCTAGGAAGGCAAGGGTGGCTTGTCAGTTGCAGGCACATCTGGATTGCGTCGGTTTTCTTGATCCCTCGCAGACTGGCTTTTGACTGGGTTATGGCATGTAGATTGCACTTGTGGCCTTGATTGATGACCCCCTGGTGGAACCAGATAAGGGCTGTATGACCCTGCTGGTACTACTGGATCTGTTAGCAGCTTTTGATACCTTGAATCATGAGATATTGGTGACTTGCCTGCGGGACCTGTCTGGGGTGGATGGTACCATTTTACAGTGGTTCCATTCTTACCTAGCAGATAGATCTCAATGGGTCATACTAGGGGACTGTACCTTGGCCCCTGGGGGTCTCCCATGTGGGGTCCTGCAGGGTTCCATTCTGTTCCCTTTCTTATTCAATGTGTATATGCAACCGCAATGACCAGATGGTCACGCAAATAAACCTCATTGACATGTGTATATGCAGCTGCTTGGGGAGGTCATGCGCAGTTGGGGGGTTTGTTGTCACCAATATGCTGATGACACCCAACAGTACCTTTCCTTTTCAACTGACCCAGGCCCTGCAGTTTCATTGCTGTCCCAGTGTTTGGCTTCTGTGGGGGATTGGATGAGGTTGAGCCAATTGAAGCTCAATCCTGACAAGACAGAGGGGATGCTGGCGAGCGGGGTTGATGGTATGGAGGAATGGGACACTCCCATTATTGGTGGGGTCTGCCATTAGTGTCTCACGTGTCAGCTGCCACCGCTGCCGCCACAAAAGCTGCTGTCCGCTGCCCCGCTGCTGCTGCCAGGACCCCCAGACTGGATTTGGGGGCTGAAAGCCAGGTAGGGCTTGCCCAGGTGTGTGTGTGTGTAAACAGGCTCCTGCCCCAAGGACTTTGAAATCCCCTCTCTTTGCATAAGGAGAGGGGGCAGGGGCAGGGGGTTCCCCGTTCCAGGAGGGACTTCCAGCAGGAGGGTGTTAAGCAGCAGCGAGTCTGGAGCTGCCACCTGAGTCAGCACAACAGCCACTGTCCACTGTCCCACCACCACCAGGACTCTCAGAGTCAGACCGGCTTCGGGGGCTTGGAGCCAGGTAGGGCTCACCCCAGGAGTCAGGGACACGTCCCTGCTCCAGGGACTTTGAGCTCCCCTATCCTTGCATGAGGGGGTGAGGTCAGGGGTTCCCCCTTTTGGGGGGACTTCTGGGAGGAGGGGGTTGAGTGACAACGAGCCCAGTGTCGCCGCAGGCGAGCGACACAAACCATGCACCTAAGGGCCATGCCAAAGTGGGGCCGAGGAGGGGGCTGGGGGAGGCTACAATATTGAGATGACTGCTTATTAGGGCAGAGAGGTAGGGGTTGTATTGGGAGGGGGGTAGGGGAGGTGAGGGGTATAAGGGGGAGGAGGGGGGACTGTTCCCGTGTTGTGAGGGGTATGTGTGTGACCTGATGGGTGGGTGCGGTTGACTCCCCTGTGAGAGGGGGTTGGCGGATATATGGGAGGGGTGGGGGTAGAGGGTCTCCCTCGGGCTGGGCAGGATAGCTACTGTGTGTGTGTGTGTGTTCCACAGCCATTGGGGCAATTATGGTCCTTCTGGGAGGCAGGTTACAATGGTGAGAAGGGACAGGTACTTGGTGCTTGTCTCTCTCACAGGCCCCAGGACAAGTAAGACGGTGATCGAGAATGGGAGGGCCCCAGGTCTAGGACTGCTGCTGACTAATGTGAGGTAGATTGTTAATAAATCTACAACAATCCGGGAGTTGATCTTGGATCAATCAGCCAACCTCATGTGTATTACAGAGACCTGGCTGGACACCGAGTCGGGGCCAATTTTGGCTGACCTTGTTCCGTCTGGGTGCTCTGTAGAGCACCAGCCTAGACCAGAGGGGTGGAGAGGCGGTGTAGCTGTTATTTTTAAGGACACCTGGTCTGTGAGGAGGTATCCGGTGCAGACTATCTTGGGCATGGAGGGCATCCATCTGGTGATTGATTTGGCTGTGACAGACTGGGGCTGCTGCTGATATACCGTTGTTGATGATGGCCTCAGTTTTCCCTAAAATGGTTACAACCCCCCCTGCTGTATGACCAAGGGCCAACAAACTTGGACCCAGAGGGCTTGAAAGGACAGCCTCCAGATGTGGCCAAGGGCTGGCAAACATGGGGGAAAGGGCTTGAGAGCATAGCCCCCCATTATGAGCAAGAGGGCGGCTTGTAAGACAGAGTAAGGATCGGGCCCAGCCACCATGAATCCCAGCAGAAAGTAGGTCGCTCATGTGAAATACCAGCCTGAACCTGGGGGAAGAGAGGAAAAAGGGAAATGCCTAGAGTAAAGTATGGGGCCATTAAGAGGCATTCTTCCTATTCAGTAGAGCACCAATGACTGGAACTTGGAGCAGCAACCCCCACTCAGGAATAAAGAAATCCAGGGTACCCTTTGTGTTCCAGGAAGTCAATGGTTAGTTCTCTCCTCCTCTCCTTAACTACCCTCCAGTCACTGTTGTTTACTCTTTCCCCCTGTGTCAAAGATATCTTATGCATCTTGGATGGCCCTTTTTGTGATGGAAGTGGAAGTTGGATTTCTCCCCTCGTTAGCTCATTGTGTACCCCAAACGACTCATTGTAGCCTCTCCAAATCCTTTGTTCAGTACCCTATAACTGCCCCCAGTTTTCCCATCAACCTCGGAGAAACCTTGGACCCCAGATACATGCAGGTCTCCCTGCACGTGACTGGGTTAATGGATCCCCCAGACTCTAGCTTCCCCCCCTTTTTGGACCCCAACATCGCTGGATCCTGGGCTGCTGATCCTGCTCAATCAGCTAGGAGAGGTAAACTATAGGTCCAGCCTCTTGCTTTTTCTTCCCCTCTGCAGAGCCTAACCCACCCACCCCTGCTCTTCAGTGTACTTTCACTTTTCCAGCCGCAGTCTTTGTTTTCTTTGTAGCCTTTGTTTGTACCCCTGGAGCCTTTGTTTGTACCCCTGTACCCCTGGGAATCCCAGCTTAAGGCCATTAAGCTCAGTTCCCCCTGAAGTTAAGGAACGGTAGATATTGGGTGGCTCTGTCCCCAGTATCTACGAGGGGGAGGGGGTTCCTATACTTTCCCAGCCACAGTCTGTGTTTTCTTTGTAGCCTTTGTTTGTACCCCTGTACCGCTGTGAACCCCAGCTTAAGGCCATTAAGCTCATTCCCCCCTGAAGTTAAGGAACGGTAGATATTGGGTGGCTCTGTCCCCAGTAGCTATGAGGAGGAGGGGGTTCCTGTTAACACAAGCATATTTTCCCTTCCCTCGCATTTGTTTGCGTTTTTCCCTTCATGTTCCATCAGCCAGACCTGGGCTGTGTTTTAGTATTAGCCTGTATGTGTTTCTGTACCTTATTTGGGTCCTTTTTCTTTTATTGTATAACCCAATAAACATCATTTAGTTTTATTGGAGCATTTGTGTCTCTTTCTTTCTATTTGGGGAGGGTACATAAACTGCTGTAGCGCGTACTGTCCTCAGCTTGATCCCTTTGAATACGAGGGGACCCCCCCCAATTTTGACTAAATTTGGCTAATTCCCCTAAATTTAAAGATTGAGCAGATATTGGGGAACTGACCCCCCAATAATCTCATGTGGCAGGGGGTCTCGTGTTAACACCGTGCACCTACCTGTATGGCAGCATCCCTACATGCTCTAGCAGAATTGGTGTCGGAGGCAGTCTTGTGATCTTCAAAGACTTTAGTCCTGGGGGATTTCAATATCCACACTGAAGCCAAACTTGGGGGAGCGGAGCGTGAGTTCATGGCCATCATGACAACCATGGGACTGTCTCAGAGGATTGTGGGCCTGACACATGATGGAGGACATACCCGTGACCTGATATTCTGCACTGACCTTGAGGCAGGGGATCCAGTGGTGGGGGATGTATTAACTATGCCCTTGTCATGGACAGATGATTATCTCCTCCAGGCCAGTCTGCCAACCAGTTCAGTTGGTTCACCCCCAGAGACTTACAGAACCAGAAAGGTTCTGGAATAACCATGGGGAATTACCTCCTGATCTCGATGACTGTTCACTCGATGACCTCGTTGCCTTGTGGAATATCTTGATGACTGAGACCATTGACCGAATGGCTCCCAGAGATCTGCTTCCAGTTTGCCGATGATGCAGGTCCCCTTGGTTTACAGAGGACCTGTGCTGGATGAAGCAGGAGGGTTGGCGGTTGGAGCAATGGTGGCGCCGCACTCGTGCTGAAACCGACCGATTGCAGCATAAAGCTAGTTTATAGGGATGGGCGAACATGGTTCGAAAGTTCAGAATTCAGACTAAACTCGACCAGTTCGGTTGACTGAACTGAACTTCCAAACCGAACTCAATTTTCGAACCGGACCGAACCGGACCGAACCGAATTTCCAAACTCGGCTCTGTTCGCCCATCCCTAAAAGATAATATTCCATTTAGTTCAATGGGGTTTGAATTTCCGAACTTTGTTCGGAAGTTCGGAGTTCAGACCAAACTAGAATAGTTCGGTCGACCAAACCGAACTTCCGAACCGAACTCAATTTTTGGACCGAACCGAACTGAATTTCCGAACTCAGCTCTATTTGCCCATCCCTAAAAGCTTATGCTGTGGCTGTGCCGGCAGCAAAGAAAGAGTTCTTTGCTACCCTCATAGCACCTGCGAAGACACATCCAGCAGAATTTTTTCCGGGTGGTGCAGAGGCTGGTCAGTCCAGCCTCCCTCTGCCTAGAACTGGAATCTTCCAGTGCCTGCTGTGACATGTTTGTTGACTTTTTCATGGATACAATTGCTTGGATTCACCACGATTTTGATGCTGCACTTATAACAGTGAACCTGAGGCAGTAGAGACCCCGCCTTGTCTGATTTCATGGGATCAATTTCAGTGGGTGTCACCCACTGATGAGACGATGTCTTTTGGGCAGTTAGGACCACTTGTTGAGAATTAGATCCATCCTCATCCTGGCTGGTCAAGGCTTGCTTGGAGACACTAGGGCCATTGCTGGTGGGGGTTCTCAATGCCTCCCTTATGGAGGGCAGAGTGCTGAGTCACCTCAAAGAGACGGTGGTGTGGCCTGTGCTCAAGAAACCATCACTTGACTTTGACTCCATTGCCAGCTATTGGCCAGTCTCTAACCTTCCCTTTTAGGGAAGGTTATTGAACGGGTTGTGACTCAGCAGCTGCAGGGGCATCTGGATTGGGTCAGTTTTTCTGATCCTTCACAGTCCGGTTTTCGTCCTGGATTTGGCATGGAGACTGTGCTTGTGGCTTTGGTTGATGACCTGCGCCATGAATTAGATCAGGGCAGATCATCTCTTTTAATTCTATTAGATCTTTTGACAGCATTTGATACCGTTAACCACGAGATGTTGGTGGCCCGGCTGCGGGATTGGACTGGAGTGGGTGGAACTGTTCTTGAATGGTTCCACTAATTTCTGGCCAGGAGAATTCAGCATGTGGTTCTTGGGTAGTATACTTCATCTCCCTGGGACCTCACTTGTGGAGGTCCACAGGTTTCTATTGTGTGTCCCCCCACCCCCCATTCAATGTGTACATGCAGCCTTTGGGCGAGGTTGTGAGAAGGTTCGGCGCATGTTGTCATCAGTATGCCAATGATGAGCACAACTGTAATGTGCTCTGTGTGGGGCTGCCTATGACGATGGTCCAGAAGCTGAAGTTGGTGCAGAATGCGGCGGCCCACCTGCTTACTGGGATGGGTCACTGGGAGCATATTCCAAGCACTGCACTAGCTGCCAATAGTCTTTCAGGCCTGACTCAAACTGCTGGTTTTGACTTTTAACCCCAACACAGCCAGACCCCACCTACCTGAGGTACCGCCTCACTCCCTGGGCCTCTGAGGTCATCGGGGAGCGCCCTCCTGGAGGTCCTGTGGCATTGGCGGATTTGGACTGACAGGCAGGTGTTCTCAGTGGCTACTCCATCACTGTGGAATGTACTTCTGGTGGAGATCTGCCTCAGCCCGGATCTCCTTGCCTTCTGTTGGCAGTGTAAAACATGGCTTTTCCACCAGGCGTTGGATGGGAGGGTGGGGTGGGTTAGGCAGGTTTGGGGATTGGGAAATGTTTTGTGCACAGTTTCTGGATGTGTGATGTTGATGTATTGTAATTATTTATTGATTGTTTTAATAGCTGGTTTTGTTGCTTAAACATGATTGTTAGCCACCCTGAGTTGACATTTGGCAAGAGGGGTGGGATATAAATATATATAATAGAGAAATAAATAAATAAATAAATACAAGATCATTTTTTGAGGTACGGCACAATCCTCCGCCATCTTGATTTCAAATGAAATTGTTTCAAATAAAAATGGAGGACAGACTATTTTATGAAGCTTTTCCTAACTGTCGACCATCGTGATTTCAAGATGGTACCCCTAAAAACTTGCAGTAGTTAAAAATAAGTCTACATCAGGCAATATACATGGCAAATACACTGTATTTGAGTGTACTTTAAATGGTAAATGGTAGTCAACATGGTGATTCAAAGATTTTGGAATGTATGATTTACTATTTAATGCTGTGCAATTGGGGCTGTTGTGAGGGGCATGGGGAGCAGGGGAGCTGTGCAAGTCATGGGGAGGGTTCCAGAGAAGCAGGGAATACGCAAACTTACTGCCAGTCTTGAGCCCTGCCATATCTTCAAATTGGGCTTGAGCAGAGGGGAGCGATCTGAAGGAAGAAGGCAAGTTAAGCAGGCCACCTCAGTATTCTATTGGCTAGGAGGTCTCAGCAGCCAATGGATGCCGAGGCTGAGTACTGGCACTGGTTTCTAGGGCTGATGCGGCAGCAGCTTTTACCGCGCCGCGATTCCGTTCCACCATTTCGGAACTGCCCACGCCACACTGCGACTTTTCTGCGGATATTCCGCTAATTCCGCCGGAATTCTGCAAATCGCGGAATTGCGGAAAAATTGTGGAAAAATTGCGGAAATCGCGGAAAACCGCTGTTCCGCTATTTTTTGGCGCTGGCGGAATTGCGGAAATAGCGAAAATGTCATGTTTCCACGATTCCACTAAGTTGCGGAATTAAATAAGCGGAACCGAGGAACCGCGGAATGAAACCGCGGAATGAAAGCCTCTGCCATGCCATTCCACTAATTGCGGAAACACTGTTTCCGCCGGAAATAGCTACCGCTGCGATATTCCGCTACAGTCCTACTGGTTTCAGGGAGTGGAGCAAAAAGGCAATCTATTGGCTAGCAGGACTCACCAGCATGTGTAAACACCAGGATTTAGAGCCATGTCATCCTGAGGAAGTGGATACCAGGATGTTGTTACAAGTGGAGGATGCCAGCAAACAGGATCATACATTGATTATAATAAGAACAGTGGACATAGATGTTGTTGTCCTCGCCATTTCATTTCATGAAGCATTGGAGATATAAGAATTGTGGATTGCTTTTGCACAATTCACTTGGCAGTGAAAAGGCATGGGCCCTGCCATTTTTCCATACATTCAAGAGGTGTGACACAACATCATTATTTGGGGGCCACAGTAAAAAGTCAGCTTGAGAAATATTCAACACGTTCCCTGAATTCACAAAGACATTACACACATTGTCTTATAAACCACATAACATAAATGATTCCATGAGCACACTAGAACTATTTGTCATACTGTTTTATGACAAGACATCCTCAAGTACTAAAGTAAACTGTTGCCAAAGAACTGTTCACCAAGAAAGGATGTTCAGTTAAATGAATTCTGCCAACCAAGGCCTCTTTAGAGCAGCATGCATTATGGTCCGCTTATCAAGTAGGATATTGCTGGGGACAGTCAATGATTTAAAAAACAGACTTACTGAGTCCTGCAAAATGGGGTGGAAAGATGTCCTTCGATGGACCCCTGTATGAACTACTCTACCAGAAGCATCATTGGTCTGCAATGAGATACTTCACTGCTCATACAAAACCTGCAGTACCAACCATTGCAACTGTAAAACTGCACTTCTGAAGTGTACTCTTTTGTGTAAATGCAATAACTGTGAAAACACTGATAATGGAGAAAAACTCCATTTTGAGCTAATATAAACTGGTTTTTTGTTGTTAGCATTTTCTAACATTATCTATTGTACTATTTCATTGTTATTACAAAGATATCCATGTACAACATATATGCCGTTTATACTGCCCAATGTAGACTTATTTTTAAGTATTGCAAGTTTTGAGGGGTACCATCTTGAAATCAAGATGGTCAACAGTTAGGCAAAGCTTCATAAAATAGTATATCTCCCATTTTCTTTTTAAACTAGCCCAAAGACAACATATCTGCCATGAATATTGCCTGCAATAGGCATACTTTTGACAATTTCAAGTCCTATAGAGCGCCATCTTGAAATCAAGATAGCGGACGGTTTGGCGCCAACCTCAGAAAAATGATCTCATAGAGAGAGAGAGCATCTGTGAAAAGTTTCATGCTTTTACCCAAAAGTGCAAGATTCAGCTAAAAATTAGCAGTTATCCGCTGTACTATATCAGTGAACCTGGCCTGCAGCACAGACACCCACTCCTGGGATTTCCCAGCCAACCCGCTCATATATCAGACCAGTGGATCCCCAGCTTCCCTGTGAAAAATCAGCCACCATGCTGGGACCCCAAACCAGGACAGGCACCACTTTCTCTCCCTCCGAGGAGGGGGGACAGAAAGTACAGGCTGAGGCCTTAATGTACCCATCAGTCAGGCAAGCATAGTGGGTCAGACCTCCGAGCTCACAGGCAGCCGAACTCATTGCCAGACAAGCATCTTTTTCAAGACTGTAGTATCATAAAACAATTAATGTAAATGGACATGCTCCTGCCCCAGTCATTGGGTGTTTTCAGACGTGACGGGGCCAATTGGTCCTGTCACAAAATCAATGAAACGATCCCCCGCCGGGATGACCTGTAACGCCCTAATAGACGTTCCAGGGGATCCCGGCGGGGAATCGGGGAGGGGGTGGGGTCATGTGGCGCAACGTGCGGCCGCACGGCCTCGCCCCCTCCACGCTCCCCGCCACTCACCCTCTGGGGAGACGGGCGGCCGCCGTGGCCAATACCACCACAGCGCCTGCCCGCTATGACCACGGGCCGGAATCCCTGCCGGATTCCGGCCTGTGTCCGCCGTCCAGACGTGATGGCGGGGGTCACCACAGCCTGGAATCAGATTCAACATGCAATGGCCTCTGGTCCCGCCGCTTCGGCCGCTCGCGTGGTGAATCTGATCCCACACCGTGGTAACATCTGGGGGGGAACATCCGTTCCCCCCAACAGACGTTACGTGGTCCAAGCCACCACAGGGAATTGACTGTGGTGGACATTGACCACGTAACGTCTGAAAATACCCATTGTCTCTAGACCATTTCTAATACCAGACCAGTAGTATTGTGGGGATCCATAATGTCTGCTTCATCTTCTTCTGTTTGCTTTGAGCTTCATCACAGGCGTCTCAAGATTTTTTATGATTAAATCCATTAGGGTCTGTTTATTTGATCATATTCCTTACCATTTGCCAAAATGATGCTACGTAAGAAAAAACCTGAAATCCTTTTGGCATGTTCCACAGGTATCTACTACTAAGATGCCATGAGAAGCACACTTTTGTAGGGATGCAAGTCAATGACTGCTGCTTTCTGGCTTTGCCTATTTATACTTTTGATACGGAACAGAACATACAGAGGAGGAAAGCATCAAGTAAATTTGGGTGATTCGTCACCAGTCCTATCCTGATGATCAATCAGTTAATCATTTTATTGTTCTGGAGGAAAATTCAGCACGATATATTTAATTCATCGTCATTTAGCTTGATTAGTGCTTCTGTAGTTACAGTGTTCTTACAGCAAGATGTGATATTGTATCAACTTTGCTCACTACTTTTCATTCACCTCATATCTTCGCTTTTTCAGAGTTCACTTGTAATAGGTCCTTTTATGTAGCTGAAGGCATTGGTGACAGACTATTTGGGTTCATGGGTTGTTTTTGTTAATCTTAACACCTGAGTGTTCTGTAGGAAGAGGCACACCTGGGAATCTGTTCTACATTATCTGGGGGTGGTTTTGCTTGTGGGTATAATGGAAATCTGCTACCTCTCATACAGGCTGGGAAACATATTGGGTCCAAATCTCAGGGCCAGCTGTTTGGTATCTGGCTTGCATGGACACAAAATGGACACAAAATTTGTAGGCTGATTCTTTGGAGTAACTTCAGAGGATGCTATGAAAACTAGGGAATGTCAATGCTTGAGAGTCCTCAACTTTTGTCTCTTTGTCGCCGCATCCCGGAATGAGACAATAACTCAATAATTGGAGTTTTAACGGCTACACTCTTTGTTTGCCAGATTACAACATCAAAAGGGGGGAAGGATGGCTTTAGCCACCCCTCCCACATTTGTGTCCAGTTTGATTTAACAAACAATAACAATAGCAACTACGGGCTGCCTGAGATATGCTCACGTCCCCAGCCTTTAAATCTTAAACTTTAACTCACCCCTTTTCCCCAGTGGCGTAAACCCCCTGAGGAGAGAAGGGTAAAATCAGTCCCCCCTCTGGGGGTCCCTTTGAAGAAGGCTAAGGGATACCCTGTGCTATCTTCAGCCCGTGGGTCTGTAACACCCCTTATCCTGGGATGAGTTCCCAGGACTGGCTGCACCCAGCCCTTGCCCTGACTCTCTCTTTCCCTATCTCTTAAGAAGATGTCTTATTACTTTGAATATAACCTAATTAACCAGTAATATAACCTTACCTGGAACCCACCACTGAGAACCGCCAGTCTCTGCTTGGCTGGTTCACTCCCCCCTTTCCTTACCTAGCACCCTACTAATCACAGCCGTGATTTCCTTCAACTATAATTCCATGCCTTAGGCTTTCTCTGACAAATGCACTCCATTGACTCAATATAACTCATGCCTGAAATGCCTAATCTCACTATGCACTACAGACAGGTCCCCTTGGGCTTGCAACCACCTGTTCATTTCCTTGTTTACCTTTCTCCTAGCTCGTTCTACCCTGCCAGGTCACACAGCCCACTTCCAAACCCTTCTCTCAATAAACTGTGCCCAAATAATTAACACCCCTGGGAAAATCTTTTTAATGTCTAAAATATCATTCTTCATCCACCTCAACAATTCCATACTTCGCAGTTGTTAAATTATTTTCTCCCAGGTGGATTAGTAAAACATCAGGGCACCTTGGAAGTGCCTTCGCATGGATCGCAGGCAGCAACTGCTCCCAGAGCGTTCCTCTCTTTTCAGTCCAAACGAATTCAGCTTTCTCACTCAGACCCAACTGTGAGCCCTGCCTTCTTCCAGATGCCTTGTCGACCCAGTGAATAAAACTGTGGCCAATGATCCATACGAGATGCTTCTGTCCTTCAGAAGCTGTCTCTGCAACAAAAATGATAAATCAACACCAACAATTGATATAACATAAGCAACCCCTCGCCATCCAGCTAACGAGGGAGAGGCATAATGTAAGAATGAAAAGCCCCTGATCTCCAATGCCTGATCCTCTTGATAACTTCCTCCACTAGTCCCTCATCGGCTGCCACACTTGCTGCCCCAATCTGGAATGAATGTGAATTTATCTTGATGTTGGAAAATCCTGCCCTATTCAAGCATTTATTCAACACTGCCAGAAACTGATAACTTGTTAAGGGTGACTCATCCTCATGCCTAAACAATGCTCCTGAATCATCCTTCCTTTTTACTAAGTAGTCCTGCATTGCCCGAACCGGGCATGGGTCCCCGTTATCCACCCGAGGCAGGACCACAACGTGTCTTCTACCTCTTTGATCCCCCTTGGACCAACAGATCACTGCCCTCATATCACTCTCACCCAGCATGACATCCTCCCTAGACAATTCCCTACAGGACCTGGCCCTACTCTCTCCTGCTACCACCTCGCTCACACAGAAAACACCCCAAAATGTCAAGTTGAATGCAGCAACAAACTACTTAACCTCCCATTCACTATAACACACCATAGGTAATACCTCATCAAGCCCCTCAACATGGGAACTGTTATCAGCACTCGATCATCTGTCTTCCTCACTTGCTGTCTTTCTCAACACTCGAGCATATGCTGGATGTCCAGGTGGGGGCTGTGGTGAGAGGTGCACTTCGCCAATTACACCTGGTGTGACGGCTTCAGCCATATGTCTCAGACTCTGATCTGGCCATGATCATCCATGCCTTCATTACCTCGAGATTAGATATTGCAACGTGCTCTATGTGGGGCTACCCCTGGTGATGGTTCGGAGACTGCAGCTGGTGCAGAACACGGCAGCCTGCCTTCTTACAGGGACAGGCCACTGTGAACACATTACACCAGTGCTTCATGCTCTTCACTGGCTGCCTATAGTTTTCCAGGCCCAATTCAAGGTGTTGTTTCTAACCTATAAAGCCCTAAACGGCCTGGGCCCCACCTACCTGCGGGATCGCCTCACAGTCTGTGCTCTGGATCAGCCCCTGCGGTCCGCCGGGAGCACCCTGCTTGATGTCCCCTGGGTTGCTCGGGGGGCAACAATGGAGAGGGCGTTCTCAGTGGCCGCCCCTAGGCTGTGGAACTCCCTCCCGGCAGAGGCCCAGGTGCCCCAGACCTCCTCTCCTTTCGCCGTTATTGTAAGACCTGGCTGTTCCACTGGGCCTTCGGCAAGGGTGATGGTTAGGGTGAAGGAGGTGAGGTTCTTTGTTTTTCTGTGGCACCCCCATTTGGTTGATCTTTTATTTGATTATTTATCTGTTTTATAATGTTTTATATGTTACTGTTTTAAAATTTTTATACTTGTAAGCTGCCTCAAGTAACCTGATATTGGAAAGGCGGGATAAAAATATTGTAATAAAATAAAATAAACAAAATAAAAATAGTGGATGACTTGTGGCACACCTGATCACCTCCTAACCAGCCAATCCAACATTGAACTGAACTTCTCGAAGGCCACACATGAGATGGAGCAACCCATTGGCATGGCCTTATCAAAGTAGAACTTCCCCCAAAAGGCAAAACCTAGCAGGTGAAAGTCGCTTGGATGAACTGGAAGGAGACAGAAAGCAAAATTTATATTGCTTTTTGACAACTGTGAACTCACCCCACATTGCCTCACCATCTCCACCACCGTGTATAATGCACAGAGCAAAGCTCCTCCGGGATTGCATAATTCATCGACTCCCCCTTAGGTAGTAGAGGTGGTGAATAAGTCTATATTCGCCCGGGACCTTCTTTTGGTACGACATGCAGTGGTGAGATGTGGAGGTTGTGCAATGGCAGATGGTCAAATGGGCCAGCTATCCACCCCTCAAACCTTTCCTTCACTAACTTAGCACGAACTACATGCTCGAGGCCATGAACAGATTTCAAATTGGACTCAACCCTGCAGGGGCTAACCCCAACTGCCGGAATCCTAAAATCCTCCCTAAATCCCTTTATTTATATAACTCAGAGCATCCCTGTCTGGATAATCCTGCAGCGCCGCTTCCAGCAGATCAGGCTTGATCGGGTTTGGGGCCCTTGCCAGCCCCACCCCCCATGCCCCATGCGATGCTGGACCCTGCCGACCCTGCTTGAACGTGAGAAAATTCCCAAGTTTTGCACAGGTGTAGGCCACGTGTGGGGCACCACAAAGTAAGCAGGAGTGACAAAACTGACAAGGGGAGTGAGAACACTTCCCTGCCATATTATACTCCCAGCATGGAACACCCTTTATGGGCCTCCTGGGCAGATGTGTCATTCACCAGGGCCACTCCCCCATTTACCAGCACATGACCACTGTCCACTCTATGAGCACCAGAAGCATTATGCTTCCCAGCCAGTGGTCCTGTGCATGAAAGTCCCATCTTAACCCCGGGGTAATCACTGCCCTTTGCCTAATCGCCTCATCATAGACCCGCCATGCACCGGGTTTTCTGGTGCCATATGCCTGCCGTATGATATCCTGGTATTTGTGTAACTCGCCTGCCCTACCAGGAAATGCCTGTATCATTACCCTGAAATAAATTGAGAAGGCTGCTGTCCAGTTGGACCAGCTATGGTCCGCCTTTGGACGCTTAAACTTTTCTTTGTCCTTCTGATCGTCCTTGTCATTCAGGTCAGGTATTGGATCACTGAACAGCAATGTGAACAGATCTACATACTCACCATGCCAGTTTTTTCTCTAGTGGTCTGTAATAAGTGTGTCCCAACTGGGGCTGAGACCTCAGAATATCCTCCCCCCAACGATGTCTGCTCCATTACCTTAACATTCCTGCTGCAACAGCAGTGCTGCTCTTTTGCTGTCTCCGTCCATACCTGCGTACATGTTTGTGCACTGGCTGCAGTCCCAATCCTTTCCTGGGTGGTGGAAGGGGAAGCTATGCAACATCTCATGATCCTGCCAGCCTGGCAAGTGCCAGCCTGGCAAACGTACACTGACCCACTCTGCATTGATGGACACCCTGCACACACCCGCCCCCCAAAATATTGAAAAGCAAATGTCTGCTGACAGAAGTAAAATGACCCCCATGTCTTGCCCAGGCCAAAAAACCCACCCCCCTTTCCAAGCCAACCTCTGCCCTCCAGCCCCGTCTACATTTGCCTGTGTGTGGCACCCAGAGCTACACCCTTGCCCCTTGTGGCATACCACCTCACACAACTCACCCTGCTGCACTGCTGTCAAAGTGGGTCCTTGATAAACTTGCTGCATGTGCTGGGCCCTTGGGAACCTCTCCACCAGAACCTTGATGGTTCGCTCTAGTCTGTCAATCTTTTTCATAAACTCCCTTTCTTCCTCACTTTGCTGCCTCCTAGCGTGTCTTGGAGCTGGTGCTTCATCCCTAACATGAGAAGGGACAACCCTCCTCCCACCAGCCTTTTGAAGCTCCTCCTCCTCCTGAGGAATCTTAGCCACCAACTCATCTGGCCCCTCAGGCCCAGGCTCCATGCTGTCACCTGCTTTATCCTGCATTTCAGACTCACCCAATGGGCTCACAGTCTCCCTCACTACTACTATGGACTCTGGGCACACAGCTCCCTCCCTGCCCTTCATTCCCAACACTATCATGGCCTACTTCCTCCCTTACTCTAGACTGAGCCTCCTCTCTAACTAAGCCAGCTCTATCCCCCACCGCATCAGCAAACTGCTGTAAAAATCTCTCACAGCCCCCCAGTTTACTCTGGTGGGACTGCAATACTAGCTTGCTATCCTCATCCTCCAAGGCAAGGGGTCCATCCCATGGGATTAAGGCTGAGTTCTAGGTCCACCCTTGCCTTCCTAGGAGGCATCCTGCCCACCACCATTCAAATTACTACAGCCCATGGGAACCCCCATGGGCTGTAGTCCCTACAGGCACCCTCCTGCAGAGCAGGACTGGGAGGTAAAGAACTGTCTGCACCTCATCTACTCAGCCTGCGCTGGCCCAGGCCACCCAAACACCGCAGTGCTGGTGGTGTGTTTTTTAATTAAGGCCTCTGACACTCACCATGATCGCCGCCCGACCTCCGCTTCACCCGAAAGGTTGCTCCACACTCTCCGGCTCCTCCCCAGTTTCAATCTCCTCACCACAGTGATTGCTGCTCTCCCCGCCCTGCTTGGCTGCCTGGACCCCTTCCTCAAGGGGAAGGAGGGGAGGAGAGAGGGGGGAGGGGGAAGGGATGGTAAGGGCGTGGGAAGAAGAGATGGGTGGGAGGCAATGTCCTAGCGGATCTTGTCGATCTTCGAGGTGAAGAATGATGTGAGATCCTGAGCAGACAGGGTAGAGGGTAGAGAGGGACCGGGGGGCTTGAGTAGGGAGTCAAAGGTAGAGAAAAGGCGGTGAGGGTTGTGAGAGTAGGATTCGATCCTGGAGGCATAGTAGTGTTGCCTATCCATGGAGATAGCAAAAGAGAGGGAGAGAGAGAACTTATAGTGGAGGAAGTCAAGGTGGGAGCGGGATTTGTGCCAGAGGTGTTCGACAGCCCGGGTGCAAGAACGGAGGTAGCGGATGTTAGGGGTGAGTCAAGGATGGGGTTTTTGGGGTCAGATGGGGCAGGAGGAGAGGGGGGCAAGAGAGTCAAGGGTCGAAGCGAGAGAGGTGTTAGGAGAAGAGATGGCAGAGTCTGGGAAAGAGGAGGAGAAGACTGAAGGAAGGAAGGAGGAGAAGGAGGAGGAGAAGTCAAGAGGGGTAACGGCCTGCAAATTACGGAAAAGGCGCGGAGCGGGGGAAAACGAGGGGGGTTGGTGGGAGAAGTTGAAGGAGGCAAGAAGGTGGTCAGATTTATGACAAGTTTCGAAGGAGAGATCAGCAACAGAGCAGTTTCTGGAGAAGATGAGGTCGAGGGAGTGGCCATCAGTGTGTATGGGGGAATCGGTCCAGAGGTGGAGATCAAAGGAGGAGGTTAGGTAGAGAAAGTGGGAGATGGGGGACTTGGGAGGTGTGTCAACATGGATGCTAAAATTGCCAAGAATACGAGTGGCGGTATCATCAGAGAGGAGGAAGGTTAGTCGGGATTCAAAGTCTGGGAGAAAAGAGGAGAGGGAGCCAGGGGGGCGGTAGATGACAGCAACACGAAGGTGAAGGAGGGAGTATAGACACACAAAATGAGCCTCAAAGGAAGGGAAGGAGAGGGAGGGAGGAGGGGAAAGGGGTTGGAATCGACAGGGGTTGGGAAGGAGAAGGCCCACACCACCACCCCAGCCCTCAGGGCGAGGCACATGAGAGAATGAAAGGCCCCCAGAGCAGAGGGTGGCAGGGGTGACAGAGTCAGAGGGAGAGATCCAGGTTTCAGTAAGAGCAAGGAGTTGAAAGGGGCGAGAAAGGAAGAGGTCATGAATGAAGGGGGCCTTAGTCACGGAAGAGCGGCAGTTCCAGAGGGAACAGGAGAAGGGGAGTTGATCTGGGGGAAGGCAAGGGATGTGGATCAGACTGGGGGATGTGGAGCAGGTGGGCTTGCAGGGTCTGGATAAGGGGGTGTGTGGCGGGGAGGAGGGGGCTTACAGGGAATGGGTAAAGGGGGGTGAGGGGGGGATAGGCAAGGAGAAAAACGGGGTGGGGAGGTTGGAGAAAGGCTTTTGCAGGAGGAAGAGGGAGAAGCAGGGTAGACAGTAGCAGTGAGAGAAGGAGGGGAGAGATGGATGTTGAGGGAGCAAAGGAGCGATAGGGAGGCATCCTAGTGGTCTGTGTTCAAGGCAGCAGAGGGGGTAACCCGGCCTGTGGGAGGCACGGGAGGGTCTGCGTAATCTCCAGTGGCAGTGGAAGTGACAGCTGTAAGCGGCTGTGTGGTACGAGTGTCATCAGCGTTGGATCCTCATGGGCCACGCCACCTCACAATGGCCACAAAACGGCCAACGCCCTTTTTTGACTAGTTTGTGAAAAAGAACCAAACGAAGGAGATTTCACAGCTTCCTAGGCAACCCATTCCATACCCTAACTGATCTGTTAGGAGGTTTTATTGTTTTTGTAATATTTAAACAAAATCTACCATGCCACAATTGAATGCTTGGGAGAGGATTCTCCAAGAGCAGTATTTTAGTCATCTTGGCCTCTTTCCACAGTATTTACAATCCACCAAAGTCTGCTTAATTTGTGCTTATTTTGGTGTGATTAAGCCCATGTTCCATCCAAGCACTTAAGCACACAGTTAGCTTTCAGTACATGGATAGGTCCACTGAGTTGACATGTCTAAGTACTATGTAATTAAGTGATTTGATACATAGGGATGTATGAAGGTAAACTCAACTCACCAGGGTGGTAAGAACCTTGTCTCTTTATATGTCTATGAAGAGCCCTGTTACCTATTGCTCTCTTAAAAGATAGGTGGTAAATGATGTCTAGGATAAGAACTAACCTTCTCTGTTCATCACTTATTCTACTTTATAACACAAAAAGAGATCCTGAAGTTTGTACAGCATATTTTTCAAACAGGTCTGTTTTTGATAAATTGTCTGCTTCTTCCTTCCTAGCTCTATCTTGTTATGTGCCTGTCGGAGATAGCATCTATATATAATAAATTTGCAAGACACCGCTACTTATCTGCATCCCCAAAAAAAGCCTTTTCAAACTGTACTGGATACCTTGAGGGATTACTTCTATGAGATTTTTATTTTTCAATAGGACTTTATTTTTAAAAAACAACTTTTATTTAAAAATAATCACGAGACCAAATTCCCCACACGAGGTTATAAAAGTTAAACTGAGATAACTAAGAACAGAATTTTCCCCATTATATCCAAGATCTCTGATTTTAGTAGAAACTGGAATTCAACAGCAATTAAACCATTACAAATTTATCACATCTGACATTTAAATTTTAAAAATAGGAAAAGCAGATCAACTCCTAAAGTATTAATGGTAGTAAAATGCTTACACCTTGAAACAGTTTAGTTAATCCATTTATAATTTTTATCAGCCCAAAATGGGCCTCTAGGAGCAATTTAAATATAATAATAATGCAATTGTTGAGCCGAGGTATGTTACACAGTTAGCATAAAGAAAACACAAACAACAAACTAGCAGTAAAACCGTCTGTGTCAGCTTAAATTGATGGCAAATGTACACAAAGCTAGCAGATTGTTTCCCCCTTTCTCCATTCTTTTATGAACAAGCAGCCTAACTAAATAATTCAGTATGAAACGTACTGGGCAGGAGACCAACAGGCCTAGCTGTTTTGCTGTTTTTAGATGAGCGCCATGTGATCGTGTCTAAAAATCACACGCCTGTGAAAAAGAGCGCAGGCGGGGTTTAGACGTGTGGGGGTGCACCTAATAGCGCTCGCACATTTTTTAAAGGCACCAATTAAAGACCTTGATGATTGAGGTCTTTAATTGGCACCTTTAAACAAATGCACAAGCTCTATAAGACGTGTCCCCGCATATCTAAACCCTGCCCAACGTGCTCTTTTTTACAGGCATGTGATATTTAAGTGTGAACGTGTGGCGCTAGTCTGAAAACGACCACAATGTGTCCACAAAAGGAGAGTTAAGAAGCAGGCAACTAAAACCTTCAGCTGACTGGTAGATCTGAAAGTTAGGATGTATAAAATGTAATGATTATACCACCCCTCCCCCTCCCCCCCAACTGAACTTAGAAGTTGGCTATACGCCTTAGATATAGATGACAGAAAATGGGTTTAGCCTAAGGCAAAACATAAAATATAGCTGTCCTACATTAATAGCAGAGCCAACTGGAAATCTTTTAGCCTACGTATTTAACTGAAGACGTGCAAAAGTTTGATTAGTAGGTGAGTTGCAAAGCTCTAATAATAATTCCAGTGCTTCTTAGTACTGTGCACCTTCAATTCAGTGCAGATGATGTCCATGACAATCATCTGAAAGGCCATGCATTATGTTTTGCAGTGCAATATGACTGTCAGTAACACACATTGACATAATTTTAGCAAATCTTACATAATTTTTAAAAAAATATCTGGTTGGGATTCAAGAACAGCTGCTATAAACAAAATCTCATATTAAAAAGAAAATGGATGTTTGAGTTATGTATGCATGGAAATGTGGTTTTTTATAACATTTTTATTGGCATGAGCTTGTGATGGTCATAAGAAAGAAGAGAATTATGTCAATCTGGGTTTGAATTGGGCTGGGATAACAACATGCCTCCCCGTTTTTAGGACAGGGGGATGTGGAAGGGGGACATGTCCCCTGCCGGCTTGGGGCACAAGGGACTACTTCCCCTGTCACTCTGCTCAAAACTGGCATTCAAATTTCCCCAAAATTGGACCACTGGGAAGAGCTGCCATCATTTGGGGTTGATGCCATGATCTCCACTGTGAGGGGGTGTGTGTATAGAGATGGGGGGAGAGGGTGCGGTTTATGCCATAACAACCCCCTACCCCCAAAGGGAGGTATGGACTTTGGGGTGAGATTGTAATTACAGATTTTTAATATATTAACTTTTGTATTTGGGGGATTTAAATTATAACTTTTTCATTGTTGTGTATTTTTTACATATTATGTTTCTATTTTTCTGTAAGCTGCCCAGATTCCCTTGTGAGAAAGGGCAGGATAACAATCTAAAATAATAAAAATAAAATGAGGTGGGGGAGGTTGGGATCAAGCGGCAGTATTTCACGGGTCAATGGGGAACAGCTATCTATCCACCCCCTTACTTCCACTGGCTTTAGGATACTTTATTATTATTCATACCCTCAACTTCCATGTTTAAAAAAGAGGATGATCAATGCCATTTTAAATGGAGTTAATCATTCTATAATTCAGTTAATAAGAGTTAGACAACCTGTATTAAGCCCCAATGTGAATACCAAAAGTTGGGTGCTTTTACCTGAATTAGCTTTCTTAGATGAAAAAGAAGTAACAGCATTGACGTCTGATATCTTGAGCCCTTTCGAAACCTAGATCGACAGATAGATTTCTAGAATGACACCTTAGAGCTGAATCAGGAATGGCTATTCCTGAACCGTCAGTAAATTCCAATCTTTTGGCAACATTGATGAACATTTGTCAGTATTTCCACTTTCCATATTGTTATACTGCTTTCACTGAAACTGGAAATGCCAATGGCATTTTTGTCATTTTTGTTCTTTTTCATCACTTTTCACACCTTCCGTCACTTTCTGGTGTCTGTTTTGTCATTTACGGTTCAAAGGCAGTATATAATAGGGATGTGCACCAGGAACTCTTTACATTTTTTGTTTTTGCTTTTCATTTTCATTATTAAAAGTTTCAATTTTTCACTATTGAGAATTTTTAGTTTTTGCTATTAAGTTTAATTTTTGTTTTCCATGGCAATGTATTTTTGGCTGTACCCTCTTCATTTCTCATTCAATGCATGGAAATTGGAAAGTTTGTGCCCCTCACCAAAGTGATCACCCATGCCAAAGTTTGTAAAGATTGGATAATGGGTTCTAGCAGTTTAATTTCATGGTTTGTGCACACATTTCCAGCTGTAACATCTTTGTTTTCCATCCAATGTAGATGAAATTTTGGCCTCATCATGCCCCTCATGCAAGGTATCATTCCTGCCAACGTTGTGAAAGTTTGGATAAAGACTTCTGATTTTATAAGCAATTTAAGCACTTCATGGTTTGCACACACATTTCCATCTGTAATGTCTTTGTTATCCATCCATTTTGGGTGAGAATTGGAAAGGTGTTTCCCCTTGCCAAAGGGAGCATCCCTGCCAAATTTCAAAAATATTGGATAAAGGGTCCCAATTTTATAAGCATTTTTTTTTTGGGGTATTTAACAGAAGTTGCAAATTTCCTTAAATTAATTGCAGGTGTTGTCTCTGTTTAAATAATAGAGGTTTTGCTAGATGCAGAGATCTACTTATTGGAGCATTTGTTGAGAGGGTGAAGAACTAGAAGACAGAAGGAGGTTGGCAGAGCAGAGGAGGAGCAGATGCCAGAGGCACTGGCACAGACTTCAGTCATTGGCACCCCAGAGTCTGTGGTGGCATACATGGGGGAGAATAGGTGCAGAGTTCTACTTTTATGAGCACTTGCAGTGATGCTAAAGAGTGCATCACATACAGTCACACACAAAGAGCACTGAGCCAGGCTAAGAGCCACACAAGATTTAGCCATGTTAGGGGCTGTGCAGCTTGATAGAAGCTTATATTTGCACCCCAATGCCCACCCCCAAAGTCTCCCTGATTGGAGTGATTGGGTACAGGCAAGTTAGAAACCTGGGCAGCATCTCCAGAGAATGAACCTATACTAGGGATTCTCTCATGTTTGTCGCAGTGGTACAAGATGGGTTTATGACGCCATTTGGCCAGCAGAAATGTAAATCATGTATCCTCATTCTGTGATGTGCCTACCCCAACCCCCTGCTTGTTACTGGGAAGTTGGAAGCATCTGCTTAGGAAAGAACCAATAAGGGATTCTCTTATGTCCTCTGTCACAGTGCTGCAGGATGTGTTTGGGATGCCAGTTGATCATCCTGGATGTGTCAGTCATGTATCTTGATTGCTGGGCTGCTTCCCCATCCCCTCTGTCTTGCTCCCTGAAGTCTGGTTATGTTCTGAAATTTTCATGTTTGTCACAAAATGTTCAGGACTAGTATTTGCATGACTTCTATTAAAATCACAAATGTTCAATTGCTTATGAAATTGGAGCCCTTTATCCAATCTTTCTGAACTTTGCCAAGGATTATCCGTTTAGTGAGGGGTACATTCTTTCCAAATTACATCCAAATTGGATGGAAAACAAAAATGTTACAGCTGGAACTATGTGCAGAAACCACAAAATGTAGATTTCTTATAAAATAGGTACCCATTATCCAATCTTTATGAACTTTGGTGTGGATGATAACTTCAGTGAGGGATACAACCTGTCCAAATTTCATAACTGGATGTGAAGCAAGGAATGTAATGCTAGAAATGCATCACAAACCATGATGCCTATAAAATTGGGAACCTTTACCCAATATTTATGAAATTTAGCAGGGATGTTCCCTTGGGTGAGGGGTTCAATCTTTCCAAATGTCATGAAAACGGGACAGAAAACAAAGAAATTACAACCTAATATTTATGTCCCCAAATGTATCCTGTACACGAGTCGGCAAACCCCTGCGCCTTTCAGAAAAAGACTATAAGTGACAGGCAATACTTTATGGTATGTGGGGCCACCCCATGGCAACTCAAGTGCACCATGAACCACTCTACATGACAGGGAGGGATGGGTCACTTCTCCTGAAACCCGTGCGAGGACAGGAAATTGCGAAAGTCATGAAAATAGCTGGCGTATGCTCGCCAGGTGGAGCTCGATAAAACAGCTCTAACTCCCATATCTAATCTGTGTTCCCAAGCTTACACAAGGACTCTGGCATCACCTCTGGATGGATGTTGGCACCAGGGAACGAAACCTCTCCATCTGAAAATGAGAGAGGGAATCAGCAATATCATTATGTACGCCGGGCATGTGCTTGGCCGAGAAATACATGTTAAGGGAAAGGCACTTCAGCACACACCAGCGTTCCAATATCATGACTCTGTTGGGCTTACTGGATTGTCGGTTGATTACCTGTACCACTGCCTGATTGTCAGATCAAAAACATACGTGGGAGTCCCGGAATTGCTGCCTCCAGAGCTCCAAAGCCACCAGTAATGGGAAGAGCTCCAGAAAAGCTATGTCCCTGACCATTTGGGCGGCCACCACTGGGCACACCAGCTGCTCTGAAAGAAAACCCCAAAGCCCATCCCCCCCTGCTGCATCGGATACCACCTGAAGGCCTGCCTTCAGCAGTTGGACTTCCCTCCACAGAGAAATCCCATTATAACTATCGAGGAACATCAGCCAGACCCCAAAGGTCCTCCCAAAGGCCTTTAGATATCCAAATGCGGTGATGGGAGGCCATCATACCTGCCATAGCTCGGCCTAGCCGTGCGCAGAAAGCCCTCCCAGGGGCAACTACCCTACAGGCAAAGTTTAAATGGTCAAGCAAAGTTTACATAGCTCTTAATGTCACCGTCCTGGCGCCTGCTGTGCATCTTAGCAGCACCCTCAGGGAAGCCAGCTTGTCAGGAGGGAAACTCGATGTGCATGACACCGTGTCGATCATTGTGCCCAAAAAGGAGAGCCAGGTCACTGGACCCTCTGTCTTTTCCCCGGCCAATGGGACGCCCAGTTCTGCCATTACTGTAGTGAACACAGACATAAGCTGAACACACTCTTGAGAGCCCGCCCGCCCTGAGAAGAGGTAATCATTGAGATAATGTGATATGTAAGGTAAACCTGACCTGTCCCTCACTGCCCACTCAAGCATGGTGTTAAAGCACTCGAAAGCAGAGCAGGAAATGGCGCAGCCCATGGGCATGGCCTTGTCGTAGAAGAACTGACCCCTAAAGGAAAACCCCAAGAGGTCAAAGGCCCTAGGAGATACAGGCAGCAGGCGGAAGGCCGACTGTATGTCACACTTCCCCATGAGTGCCCCCTTACCACATGCATGTACGATACACACCGCAGTATCAAAGGATGCGTAGTGAGCCGAGCACAGCACCGGGTCAGTTCCATCATTGGCAGAACTGCCCCTGGGGTAGGACAAGTGATGTATCAATCAATACTCACTCAGGGTCTTTTTAGGCACTATCCCCAATGGGGAGCACCTAAAAGGACGAAATGGAGGGGAGCCGAATGGGCCCACCACCCTCCCCATCGCTATCTCCTTCCTAAGTTTGTTCCAAACCACATCCTCCATTCCCCGCACAGATGTCAGGTTGTTAGCCATCTGGCTGACCCATGTACTCGTGTAAGGAATCTTGAAACCCTCCAAAAAACCCTGCCATAAGTAATCAGCTTCAAGACTATTCGGTTAATGCTGAATAAGGGGACCTAGTACTTCAAACCTGATTGGCATAGGGGCCAAACCCGTGACACAATCCAGCCTGATGTCCACCACCGCCCCCCTGCCATTCCTGCTTTCCCCCCCCCCCGCTTGTAAACCTCTGTTTCCTGGCATTGGACCGCCCCTTAAAACAGGAGGAGGCAGGGTGATCACCTCCGCAGTTTGCACAGGCGTGGGTGTATTTAGAACGGGCATGAAAACACCCCTTTCCATTAAAATCCCAGCATACCGACTTACCAGAAACTTGTTTTGAAGGCCCTGCAGCAGCACCCCACTCCCCGTTTGGATGCCTACAACAGGGTGGTGAGGGGCCATGGTTTGTGAGTGCAGGTTATAATCGATAATATCCCATCGTGTGTGGGGATTAGATGCGGCCCTATGATGAAACATTTCATCGTATACAAACCAGGCCATCCCCCCAAAATCTAGGTAAGCCTTTTGTATAATAGCGGCGTATTGAATTAGCTGCCATGCCCTACTTGGGAACCTGTATGCCATAACCCCCATGTAGATGTAAAAACAGGCTGGCCATTTCCCCCAGGTTCTGGGTACCGGGGGCCTTTTTCATTTGCCCTTACCCCTCTTGTCGGACTTACCGCCCTCCTCGCCCAGCTCCTCACCATGTAACAAAAAAATGTTGATAAATTCCCCCTTCCATATCTTCTCCTTGGTTGTCAGGGACAGGTGATCACCTGGCAAGGAGATGGGGATGGCATAGGCATGTAAGCCCAGAGTAACACCCGTCTGGCTGTAAGTGGCTTGCGCCTCTGTTTCAACAACCATTGTATCTCAAACTGGGGTTGCAGAGTTGGCATCCACCGTCAGTGCTGCCGATTTCTCCCAGTACCACTGCCCGGCCTGTCCCTCAGCTGCAGGACTGCCCGGCCTGTCCCTTGGCCCAGTGGCAATGCCTGCGGTACAGACCGTGCCAACACAACCCGGGCCCATGGAGCCTTCAGTACAGGTGACTGCTGGACCCGTGGACCCCTCACCATGTTCCTACAGTGTCAACTGTATCCCGCTTGTCCCTGGTGCATCAATACAAGCTGTCTGCATCACTCCAGGCATGTTCCTGTCATCCGCCTCTGGTAATCCTACCTCATTCTCTGTGCTGGTGGGAACAGGGACCCACCCACCTCACCCCCACACCCATTTGGGAAGCAGGGGAGCTACGGCTGCCTCACCTGAGCTCTGCGTGTGCACAGACTCCAATGCAGTGGTTAGCATTGCAGTCACCTCCTGCAGGGTGTACCTAGGAGCACTGTCTAGCTGCTCCCATCAGAGAAGGGGTGGCAGCGGCCCTCATCCTGGCACACCCCTTCCCCACATTAGAGGCTGGGGGGCCTGCAGTCTGAGAACCCCTGCCACCTCGATTAGATCTCGTACGTGCCATGTTGACCTGTACTTAGCAGAAACATAAAGAAAGGGTTAACCCTCATTGCGTCACACGAGTGGTGGGGGGCATACATGGTGTAGTGCTTTGAGCAAAAAAATTAGATAGATAGATAGATAGATTAGATTAAGGGTATTCAGTGTGAACCCCCTATGGGCTGAACTAGCATGGAGGCACTATTCCTGTGCCCTGCCCCGAGAGCCCTGGCACTTCTCCTGAGTGCCCGCGCGTCTCCCAGCCCTGTTGCTCCATGTGTGCCCCCCCAAAGGCCCCTTAAGCCATGACTGAGATCATGTGGGCCCTGACACCAGAGCGTTTCAGTGCTCCCTAGAGCTGCTGCTCTGGTCCCGGCAGCGGTGCTTTACAAGAGCCCCCCATGGGGCTCCTTTGACTGAGCCCATGTGGGCCTGGAGCCCTTTCAGGGCTCCCTAGCACCCCGAACTGGACCAAGCAGCGGTGCTGTACGAGTGCCCCCCTATGGGGCTCCTCTCCCCCCAGGGCTCCTTTAAATGTTGTTGAAGTACCACCACATGGATCAGCACGGCAGCACTCTGTGAGTGCCCCCACCCCCAGGGCTTGTCTCCCCCAGGGGCTGCCTTAAATGTTGCTGAAGTGCCACCGCATGGATCAGCGTGGCGGTGCTCCATGGGTGCCCCCACCCCCCGGGCTCCTCTAAGCACCACCACGCTGATCCCAGTGACGGCACTCCTGGGTGTCCCTCCCTAGGATCTCTGTCACTGAAGGACCGAGTGCTGCCACCCAGTGCGGCGTCGCTACACGTGGGCCCCGATGAAGGAGCCCTTCCAGCGTTCTTCGAGCGCCGCCACGCTGCTCCAGGTGGCAGTGCTTTGCAGGTGTCCTTGGGGATTTTCCCAATAATACTGGGCGCCCCCAACCAGGCCACCCCCACTGTATGCTGCGGGTTCCCTCCCTGTGGGGCCAGGGGCATGGATCTCTCCCCCCTTGGGACACGCTCCTTACCTTACCACGAGGGATCGGAGTAGCAGTCAGGTAAGATTTCCCCCCCCCCCAAAGTTTCTATTAGTGGCCCAAAGTTGGAGAGAGAGGGAGAGCACCTGGCCGTTCCAGGTATATATACCTGGTAGGGTCTCCTTCTATCAGATGCATCTCCTCCCCCCACAACATTGACCAACATGGCAACCACACTCTCTAGACAAAACACCCCAGACAAAGTGATTGTCCACAAATCAGACTTCACTTTTTTTTTAAGTCCCACATTCAGCCCATCCATTACCAAAGACTATCATCAAATCTAATTGAGAAGGGAAAAATCCAGGATACCGATGGGATTATTCATCATAGTTTTCCCTTTCATTTAATAGGTTAATATTTTCATTTAGACAAAGGAGAACATATCAGATGGACTGCAGTGAAAATCAAAAGGATTTGTTTTTGTCTCTACCACTTCGGATGCACATTATGGAAATATTCTGCCCCCGTGTCATTAACCTTGTCACTCCTGAGAGCCAAGCCTCAAGGATTCTACTCCTAAGATCAACCACCAATGTTGATATCTGTCAGTTTGCCTGAAAAGAAATGTTTTAAACAAACTAATTTAAAGCAAAAACAACACTTTGTTGGGAGTAGGAGTGAGCTGAGTAATTGTTATTATAATACAAGGACTTACTTAAACCATTGCTCTATCTTAAGTTTTCCATAAATTTCATAATGTCAGTAAACTGATTGCTATTCTTTGCCATTTTTCTGCATCTCTCCTCTTCTTTGTTGAGATAGGTCTCAGCTTTCCTAAAAATGATGGGTGGGATTGTTCGTGGGGTTTGGTTTTATTCCTTGCAAAGCAAGAGGTCAGGTGGCAAATTCAGATTTGGAGCAAAATTTTCCTGAGCTCAATGGAATGAAACAAAGGATTTGTATTAACCCTTCTATAATTCATCTCTGAGTATGCACTAAAACCAGATAATTAAATACAAAACGACTTTCAGAAAAGCTCTCCTTAGAGTATTTCAACTTGCCTGCAACTAAAAAATATCATAAATCTTAACAGAGTCTTGTTCTTAGTCATGAGATTTGTTATTACTGGAACGTTATAGTGACTTGTAGAGTCCCTGCCCCTAATATAACAAGTTGTATTATATTGAAGAAACACAAAGATACCACAGAGGGGTAAGATCCCAATCCTTAGATGTATGCACCAGGGGCCCATGCCATTTTTGTTTTCATTTTTCATTTTTGTTATTTAAATCTGTCATTTTGGTTTTCATAAATATCAAATTGTCATTTTTTCTTTTGCTTTTGTTTTTGTTTTCCATTGGTTTCAATGGAAAACACATTTCTAGCTGTAACGTTTTTGTTTTTCACTACATGTGGCTCACACTTGGAGTGCATATACTTCCAATGGAAGACATTAAATGTACCAAATTTCAAAATGATTGAATAAAGGAACCAATTTTATAAGCAGTTGAATTATATTATTCTGCAAATATCATCATATACATTCTTAGCTGTAACGTCTTTGTCTCACATTTAATGTAGATGAAACTTGGCAAGTTTATAACGCTTCCCATTTTTACTATCTCTGCCAAATTTCAGAAGGATTGGATAAAGGGTCCTGGTGGTATAAGCAATTAACGTATACATATATGTCTGACTGTAACATCTTTGTAGTCCAAGAAATGTACATAAAATTTGGCAGGGCTGTATATCACACTTTCATGATCATTTCTGCCAAATATCAGAAAGATTTTATAAAGGGTCCCAATTCTATATGCCTGCACGGCATATGTAGAGACAGACCCTATGCCAGGGATTCTCTTACGTGTCACTGTGGTATAAGATTGGTTTGTGATGTCAACTGGCCAGCAGAAAGGTCAAGCAAATATCCTCATTCTGTGCTGTGACCATCGCAAAATCTCTCCCCCACTTGTTACTGGGAAGTCAGAAGCATCTGTTTAGGAAAGAGCCGATAGAGATTCTCTTATGTCCTCTGTCACAGTGCTGCAGGATGTGATTGTGATGATAATTAGTAGGGATGGGACTACCGGATCATCAGGTATCTGATACTGCCAGTATTTTGGTGTACCGGCAGTATCGGATTATTCCGGTATATTGGGTCCGGTACCGGATCCCTCCGTGCCGGATTTTTTTACATTGTGGCCATTCAAATGAATGGCCGCAATGTAAAAAAAAAACACCAAACCCCCCCAAACACTTTCCCTACCTGAGTCCAGGCTTCACGGGTGGAAGGGGGGACACCCCCCACCCACCCTGCCCAGCCTGGATTTTAAAAAAAATACAAATTTCCCCTAAGTCCCTAGTGCGGGCTCTGGGCCGCCGCTGGTGACCCAGAGCCAGCACCAGCAGCAGGTAAGTAAGTACTGGTACTGTACTGATCCCTGGGGTGGGGGGTGGTTTAACACCCCCCCACCCCAGGGATCACTCTACCTCCCCACCCAGGGATCGCTTACCTTGAGCTCCGGGCGGCGGCGGTGGTGGTGCGGCGGCTTCAGCGCTGGCTGTGGCTGCCATCTTCAGCATGCTACTAGGCCTTCTGGGGAACTACTAGTAGCATGCTGAAGCTGGCAGCCACAGCCAGCGTTGAAGCCTCTGGACCGCTGCCACCGCCACCCGGAGCTCAAGGTGAAGGTAGGTGATCCCTGGGTGGGGAAGTAGGGTGATCCCTGGGGTGGGGTGTGTGTTAAACCAACCACCCCCACCCCAGGGATCAGTACAGTACCAGTACCATAGGCTGCCTATTACCTGCTGCTGGTGCGGGCTCTGGGTCACCGGCGGTGTCCCGGAGCCCGCACTAGGGGACTTAGGGGAAATTTTTTATTTTTTTTAAATCCAGGCTGGGCAGGGTGGGTGGGTGGTGTCCCCTCTTCCACCCGCACAGTCTGGGAGCGGGAGGGGGGAGGTTTTTGTTTTTTCCATTGATTTCAATGGGGACAGTTCCCCATTGAAATCAATGTAAAAGATCCGGTACCGGTAAACCGGTATTAATCCGGTAAGCTGGGTTTTTTTAAATCCGGGAACCAGTAAAACCGATACCCAGTATTTTCCCTGATGTCCCACCCCAATTAGCCAGCCTGGATGTGTAAACTATGTTTCCTGATTGCTGGGATGCTATCCCCAAAGTCCCAATTATGTCACTTATGCCCGCCTCAGGGCTGCCCCCTATGCCTGCCTTGAAGCCACTAACAATTGGTCCTGTAAAGCTAGAAGCATGCAGTAACGTATTTGGCCAGTGAATGTGTTTGTCAGTCTTTTGGGTTGCTCCACATCCTCCCTCCTACAGTCTCTCTCCCCCTGCCATGCAGGGTGCCTGCCTCTGACTGGCACTGCATGTGCTGCTATTTATCTGAATAATGGTCTTCATAGGGACAACATCAATTGCTTATAAAATTGGTTCACTTTATCAAATTGTTCTGTAGTTTATGTGATACATACCTGCCAAATATGAATGTCTATGGAGCTTTTCATAAAAGCACAACGTTCAATTGCTTCTACAATCAGTTCCCATTAGCAAATTATTTCACAATTTTGTACACATAGTGCTCTCCATTGGGGGTACACTCTCCCAAAGTTCCAGAAGAATTTAATAAGAAACAAAAAAGTTATAGTCAGAAATATGTTTTTCAGTTTTTTCCCTTTATTTAAAAAACAAAATGTCTTTTTTGGTTCTATTTTCATTATTATTATTTGTAATTTTTGTTTTTTCAGTAACAGTAATGAAAATGACACTATTCATTATCTTTATTTTAATAACAAAAATGACATGCACACCCCTATCCTCAAAGTCTTGTGCTGGTTCAAGTCTCATTCTCTTCAGTGGAACTTGTATTAGTGCAATGCTTTGAGGATCTGAGACTAAGACCACTTTTACACGGATGTCACCCACCCACAAACACCCGGAAACATCCATTGGATGGATGGGAGAGCATCCTTGTAAATGTCCATGGGTGGGTGGGGGCGCATGCACGACCCACCCGCCAACACCCACAGAGCAGCCAGGAGGGAGCCGGAGCCCTCCGTGGGTGGAGATGGGTGCGTATGGGTGTTCAACACCCGAGCGTCCATGTAAAAGCCAAAACACCCACACCCACACCCACGTAGAACTGACTGGCGGAGGAGATGCAGTAGCAGGGGTACAATAGGAATGTAACCCAATGCGTGCAGCAGGCAAAGAACTTGAGGTCCGGATATAAACATATCAGGGACAATAATCTCAAGTCCGGCCGGGCCATATGCACAGCCGAGTTCCTGGAGGAGCTGGACAAGTTCCTCTGCATGGATGGGGACATCATGGCCTCCCACACACATGGCAGCGCCTTTGCCAGGGGCAGGCACAGGGCCAGCACCCAACCCCCCCGACAGACCTCCACAGAGCAAGGGGGGAGGGTGCCCCTGGCGAGGCCGGCCACAAAGCTGGAGGGGACAGCCCCATCCCACAGGGGGAGGAGATGCCCCAGGGATCAGAGTGCCAGATCACCACACTCTGTGCGTGCCCACAAGACCCACAGACCGTCCAGCCACAGGGACAGGGGGCACGTGTGAAGCAAGTGGAGACCCGTGACGGCCCCCAGCAGGCAGACGAACTGGATCCAGGCATGATCACCCCAGCGGGGCCTACATCCACCGGGGGCCCACCCCATGATAAGGCAGGGCCGGGGAGGGGGATCCCACAGGGGAGGTCTGAGGGGAGCAGGCTGCCCCACCAGGAACTGGGGGCCGGCAGTAGTGGCCAGTGGGGCACACAGGCCAGGTGCACTAACGTCCTATCCAACCTCCCATTCACAGATCAGGCACCCACTCATGCGAGGGGAGCAGCTGCCGGCAGTGTGGAGCAGAACCGGCAGGGAGCTTCTGGCGGAATCACAATGGTCAGCTGAGGTTCACTCCCGTGAGCTTGCGCTCACCAGGGAGCTAATCAGAGGGGAGGGGAAAAGGAACTGGGAGATCCTGGCTGCCATGATAGTGCGGTCCCACACCAAGCACCTCTGGGACAGGCGCCAGGCTGCCGCCCTCCAATGCAAGCAGCGGCGTGCCTGTGACAGGCTGGAGGGTCAGGCCGCACGGCTCATGGNGCAAGCAGCGGCGTGCCTGTGACAGGCTGGAGGGTCAGGCCGCACGGCTCATGGACCTCATGGGGGAGGCCATAGAGGCCCTGCAGCATGACCCCCAGCGCAACAGGCACCACCATGCCACGGAAGGAGGGACGGCAGCTGACCAACACCATGGCGGCTTCCCACTGGTGCTGGTGCTCCCCCCTGCACCTTGGTCATCCGTGGTTCCCCCAGCAGCAACCCTATCAGGGCCTGGTCCACGGGGTCCTCCTCCCCCACATGGGGCAACTGGACCCACTTGCTGGGCTGCCTGTCCAGCCGCACCCCCCATGGTTCCATTCCCACTGCCACCCCAATCCCTCCCCCGGGAAGTGATGCCCCCACCCCAAACCCATGCACCCCAAGTTGAGCAAATGCCATGGTGGCCACTCCACCCCCACAGGTAAGGCCGCAGCACCCCAGGCTCCCGGGGGTTGTAGGGTGCAACACCGGGGGGGGGGGGCAATGGGAATCCTGGGAACTGTGCGAGGCGGTACCACGGTAGGGAACACATTGTGGAACCCACACTGAGCACACGCGGTACATGGGATGGGGAGTAACAGCCATTGCCAGGGGCATGTGCACCTGCACGGTGCTGCAGTACGTGATGGGGCAGGTGCTGTGATACCATGGGTGGCCCGTCCCAGTAGGGGCACCTTCAGGGAGCGCCCTACAGCACAAGCCATGCTCGTGTGGGGAGTAGGGGGCTCCCCGGACACCCATGGGGCACCCAAGTGCCCGTGCACCGACAAGGGACAGAGGTGAGTGCACACTGTGATCCTTTAACCCATTCTTGCTCCTCCCCGCAGGGACCAACAGCGGAGGCTGGTGTGGAGTGCCCGGTGGATGACAGGGAAGCTGGACCATCATCCTGGAGAGCCTTGCGGTCAGCTGTGGCGAGGGCATGCCGACCAGCGAGCCCTGGTGGTGCAGCCAAGAGAGGGAGAGGCCGCCCCAGATGTTGACCCCACCCCCTTCCATTGTACATGTCCCCTCCAATAAAGGTGTAGCACCTATACCTTGCTGTTTCTTCCTCTCTCTAGTGACATGGGGGGTTGGGGGGGTTGCGCAGAGTGCAGGGGGACACCGCCTGTTTGGGGGCTCTGTGCACTTCCTGCCCAGCCGACTGGGCCGGAGGCTAGGCCAGCAATGCCATCATGCAGGTGAAGTGGCAGGAACAGGTGTGCACTGGACCTTCTCACATGAACCAGCATGTGTTGGCCACCGGGCATGTGCGGGGCCAGCGCAGCCTGCAGCTGCCAGCTAGAGGAGGGCGCTCGCCACTGGGCAACCCATGGGACCCATGTCCTGGACCCAGTAGGCCACACATGGAATGGAGGGCCAGATGCAGGTAACGGGTAGGGCCCAGCAGTCTGGAAGGGGTCCCAGGCCTACAGACATGGGTGTGGGTCCGGCCTTGGCCATTCGGCCAGCTGACCAGGCAGCAATGCGGTGGCAGATGCCAGCCCTGTTCCCCTCAGAGCCGGGCAGGGCCGCCCCTCTGTGGCCACATTGGTACGGGGGCACAGGGCCAGCCCAGCACAGGGCACCGGTCCAGGGATGCAGCAGAGCCCAGCAGGACACGGTGTCGGACAGCCACCCACCTCGCCCATCGCATGAGCGCTGCCCTCCAGAGGTTTGCTGCCCTCCACCGCTGTACCCCCCGGAGGGAGGACCGTTGACTCTGCAGGTGGAGCATGGTAATCTGCCAGAGCAGCATGTGCAGCAGCAGGAGGTCTGTACCCAGGAGGTGCAGCAGCACAGCCCTGGGCCGTGGGTCCCCCTCCCACGGTAGCATGCTTCGGCTGCTTCCCACTCCCTGCCAACTCCACTGGCACGTGCTGTGAGCGCGGTGCGCTCCGCTATCAGGCCTGTGCCCTCGGCCCACTCTCCCCTAGTATTGCGGGGGCTCCTCCGTGTGCACCCAGTCCAGGGTTGCCATTCTCTGTGTGCCGCAAGGTCCCATGCTACCGCCCCTCCGCCCCACAGCCGACTGGCTGCAGTGTGTCCCTTATGTACTGTGTAGGCTTGTGGGGGTGTGGCAGTGGGTGGTGAAGCGATAGGGGTGTGCTGGGGTGGCCAGCGAGTGCCGGGCCAGCTGGATATCCCCACGAGTGGCCCAGGCACATGGCTGCTGGGGGGGATGGGATCATGTCCAGCCCGGGGAACCCCTGCCCCCGCACCCACACTACCATCCCCCCGGCCTGGGTCTGCCTTTGTAGGCTACAGCAGTGTGCGCTGTGGAGACAGTGCCTGGCTCAGCTCCACGCATTGGCGCTGTGCCCGACTGTGGTCCCCTTTCATCTCTTGGCACCTGTGCTGCATCCCTCCCGCCCTGTGTGTGGGTTGCGGCACCTTGTCCACAGCGGGCCTGCCTATCTCTGGCATGCAAGGCCGCCTGTGGGCAAGGGTATCTTCCCAGTCGATGCTCGTCCAACTTGGGCCTGCCCTCATCTCCCGCCTGCTGCTGCACCGGAGCGGGCCCTACTGCTGCCATGGCCGGCCGTTCTGACTGTCCCTCAGCTGGGGATGTTGGGGAAGGTTGGTCACCCTGTGTGGACATGCTGTTGGTGGCCCTCTGGCAGAGCCCTGACGTACAGCTGTTGGTGGGCGACCCCCTGTCAGCAGGGGATGGCTTCTGGCTCCTGTCACGGTACATGTGGACGATGGGTCACCAGGTCAGCGCCCCAACGTGCCAGGCCCATTCCCTCAAGCTCGCCTTTGCCCCCCTGTGCCTGCCTCCTTGGGGGCACCCACCCTCCATCATCATGCCATGGACCGCGGTGGAGGTGACGGCGGCTCACTTGCTGATGGAGCTACCCGGGTACGGCCTCGCCTTACTGTCTGGGGATCTGCCTGTTCCTGCCCTGTACACCGGCAGCCTCCTGCATACCCGCGGCATTCCATGCGCACCCTCGGACGTGGGGGCCCTCCTGTGGCGCTTTGGCTTGCTGGCCCCTGATGTTGGAGGGCCGCTCCAGACTGGGGGCCCCACCACTGTGGAGCTCGCCACCCTTCGATTGGTGAGGGACCTTCCAGTTGTGTGGGCTGCGGCCACCTATGTGGATCCGCTCATCCCGCGCTACCTGGTGGATGCTCATATATGCTTCCGGGGCTACCGACGGGGCCTGTTTGCCTGGGAGGGGCTAGCACCAGGGTTGCCCCCCCAGGAGCACTCACCGGACTATGCATGAGCAGCCCCTTGTGGCCACCTGCTTGTGGTCACTCCGGTGCCCAGGATGTTACATTGCCGGCCCTCCCCCCATGACTCTGATCGGGCTGTGCGCTACCATCTGCATTGCTGCTGGCTGCCTCTGGAGTCCCAGAAGACCCGTCCCCCCGTGGGACCACTGCTCTTTCCTGCTGAGGCTGCCTGGTTCCCTCGCCCACCCTGCACGTCAGCTCCTGTGCTCTCCTCTTGTGCCTCTCTTGCCCAGGCGTGTGTGCCCCTGTGGTCTTGGGCTCTGCCTCTCTGTGTCCTGCCGTGCCTCTGTTGCTGCTGTGGCAGCTGGGTGCCCCGTCCCCTTTGGCGGCCCTCCTGCCCCTATCAGAGTGGTTGTGTGTGGGGTGTGTGCTTGGGGTGGTATTGGCAGTGGGCTGCCGGCCGGGCAATCCCTGGACTCGCCTGTGGGTTGGTGTGGCCCTGCCCCTCCCCTCTGCTCCCCTCTGCTGTCATCCCCTGTTGGTGTGGGCCAACTGTGGAAGTGGCGATGGATGGGCGGCGGCACCATGGGCGCTGGGCGGCTGGGCATAAGTAGGGGTTGCAGTAGACCCGGGCTTTGGCCCAACCAATTCCCCTTCCTCGTGCAGGGGCAGGGGTGCTCCTCAGGGGGGGTGGCTGTCCATGTGTGGGGTGTGTCCCTGGTGCTGTTGCTCTCCCCGGCCCTCCCAGGGCCTGTTGGTGCATGCGTTCCCTATGGCCCTGTCCCTTCTCTCCTGCAGCTACTGTCGTCATGCCACTTGTGATCCTGCATCTGGGGGCAATGGTCCTGCAGCTGGAGCAGGTGGCGTGGGACATGCGGGCGGCGGGGCGGCTGTTTGATGGCATCCGTGAGTGTGCTGGTGGCTTGCTGGGTCCTGTCCCTGTGTCCCTCCATGGGGGGTTCTGTTTCTTGGTGCCCGGGGTCGGCTCTGATGGCTGTCTCCTCTCCCTCTGTCCCCTTCAGTGCAGGCCATGATCGCGGAGTGGACCCGGGAGCAGGGAGAGCTGGTGGAGCTCCTCCTGCTTGTCCTGGAGTGGCTGCACCATCTGGACCATGCACAGGTCGAGTGCTGGTGCCGGGTGCGGGGTCACTGGTCATATTGACCGAGGTTCTGTTCTGGGCCTGTCTCTGCTGGCGCTGTTCTCCCCTTCTGTTGCCCCATCCCCCCACCTGCCCTGTTGTTGTTGTCCCCTGTTGCTGGTTCCCTGTGTTAATAAAGGCTTTTGTGTTCTGTTCCTGGCATGTCTGTGTTGTGCTTTGCTGTGACCTCTCCCCTTGTGCGTGTGCCTTGGGGGGGTGTGGGGGGGTGTTGCCTGTGTTGTGCAGGAGCCTTCCCCCCCCCGCCCCCACCCCGTGGGCATGTCCCTGTGTGCTTCTGTTGCCTGCTGTGTGTGTACGGCTCTGCTGTGTTTGTGTGTAGGGTGTGGGGGGTGAGCCTGGTGCTGGGAAGTCTGGGCTCTGTGCCAGGGCTGTGTGGAGCCAGCTCCTTGTAGCAGCTGTCATCCCATCTCCCTTCCACCCCACCCGCGCGGGTCCTGGTGGCTGGGGCGGGGCCACGTTGCACGACTTCATTTGCCCTCAGTCGACCATGTTGTGTCACCGCTGTGCCGGATGGGGCTTCCCCATCGGTCCTGACCATCCATGTACTTGCACGGGTGTTTGCCGGGTCTTTCCCAGGATGGGTGTTTGGGCACTGGGTGTTTGTGGGCCTCTCCCCTTTCCTTCCCACAACCCCCCACAGTGCTGTCCGTGTAAATGTCTCCCTCCTTGGTGCTTCTGGGTGTTCGCTGGGTGTGCTCACCCACCCATCCACACCCATCTCCACCCATCAGTGCTGCTGCGCCGTCCGTGTAAAAAAGGCCTAAGGCATCCAAGGTTTAATGAACCTGCATAATTTTGTGCACTCCGAATAATCCCAATGACTTTACCTCCCCAAAGACAGACTGTGACCAAACCCCATGCTCTGTTCTGTGGTGGTTTACTTCTATGAACAAGTTGTTCCATAAACTAATGAAGTCTGGTGGACAATGCAAGTCAATGGAATAGTTCACCAACAAAAGAGACCATTTCTCCAAGCCAGGTGGTCCTGTTGTTACAAAATTTGAAGTCCTTACTTACCTTTAGTAGGGCTGGGTGAACAGATTGCAGTTCGGGTTCGACCGTTCGGTTCGGCTGCGTTCGTTTCGTTTGTTCGGTTCGCCCATTTGGTTTGGGTGTGTTCAGTTTGTCAGTTCGGATGTTTGGTCGTTTGGTGGCTTGGGTCGAATGTTGAGTTCAGATTCTGTATTTAGTTCAGTCAGGATAGGTTCGGTCTTTAGTTTGGTGGAATAAGAAACTAAAAATGACATTTGGTTTTTGAAATAAAAGGAAAAAACTAAAAAACATATTTCTGGCCATAACGTTTTTGTTTCTTATTACCTTTTGATGTGCTTTAGGGAGATTGTACCCCCAATGGAGGGCACGAAGTGTACCAAAATTTGGAACGATTAGATAAAGGAAATCAATTTTAGAAGCAATTGAACGTTGTGATTTTAAGAAAAGCTCCATACACATTCATGGCTACAACTTCTTTATCTTGCATCCAATGTTCATGAAACTTGTGCATATTACATCCCTCCATATGCTTAATATTTCTAACAATTTTAGGAAAGTGTGGATAATGGGTCCCAAGGGTATAAGACATTAACCTGAAAATACATTTCCAGCTGTTACATTTTGATATTCCATTCTGTTTACAGGATATTTGACAGGAATGTATCAAATACCTTTCCTGCCATTTCAGCAAATGTACAGGAGATTTTGATAAAGGGACCCAATTATATAAGCAATTGATGTTGTCCCTGTGAAGATCATTATTCAGATGAATATCAGCATATTCAGTGCCAGTCAGAGGCAGGCACCCTGCATGGCAGGGGGAGAGAGACTGTAGGAGGAAGGATGTGGAGCAACCCCAAAGACTGACAGACACATTCAATGGCCAAACACATTACTGCAAGCTTCTAGCTTTACAGGACCAATTGGTAGTGGTTTCGAGGTGGGCATAGGGGGCGGCCCTGTGGCGGGCATAAGCAACATAACTGGGACTTCTGAGATAGCATCCCAGCAGTCAGGAGACATAGTTTAAACACATCCAGGCTGGCCAACTATCAATCACATCCTGCAGCACTGAGACAGAGGACATAAGAGAATTTCTATTGACTCTTTCCTAAACAGATGCTTCTGACTTCCCAGAAACAAGTGGGGGAGATATGTTGGGATGGTCCCAGCACAGAATGAGGATATTTGGTTGACATTTCTGTTGGCCAATTTGCATCACAAACCGATCTTATACCACAGTGACATAAGAGAATCCCAGGCATAGGCCCCTTCTCTACATATGTTGTACAGGCATATAAAATTGGGACCCTTTATAATATCTTTCTGATATTTGGCAGAGATGATCATGAAAGTGAAATATATAGTCCTGCCAAATTTCATGTACACTGGTTGGACTACAAAGATGTTATAGTCAGACATACATTTATATGTTAATTGCTTATACCACCAAGACCTTTTGTCTAATCCTTCTGAAATTTGGCAAAGATAGTTACTATGGGAAGGGGTATAAACTGAACATTAGATGTGATACAAAGAAGTTACAGCTAAGAATGTATTATGTAGAATATTGCAAAATACAATAATTCAACTGCTTTTAAAATCGGATTTATTTATCCAATTGTTTTGAAATTTGGTGCACATAATGCATTCTATTGGAGGTAGAGGCACGCCAAATTTTAGCCACATAGCATACAAAACAAAAAGGTTAAAGCCGGTAATGTGTTTTCCATTGAAACCAATGGAAATTCAATTCCGAACTCAACAAACGCATCCGAAATGAATGTTCGAATTTGAGTTTGGTTCGAACGTTCAGTTGACTGAATGATTCGAGTTCGGTTAGAACTCTGAACTTCCGAATTCGAGTTCGGTTCGAACGTTCGGTTCGGTCGACCGAACTATTCGAGTTCGGTCTGAACTCCGAACTTCCGAACCGCGTTCGCCCATCCCTAACCTTTAGGCCTTCTGCCAAGTTTGGTTGGCATGAGTCTGTGGGATATAAATGTATTAAAGGGGTGATGTGCATACCCACATGCAAATTGGGTGATTGCTTCAACTTTATTTCCATTAGAAACCAAACTAAAAACAAGAAGTCCATACTGTTGTCTCAAATGAGGATATGATAGTTATCATACATGCTAGCTGCCATTCTCTTACAAGCTTCTAACAATTACTTCTAACTTGTCCCACCAACTTGTAGTCATCTCAGAGGGGATTAATACCTAGGAAAGCATGTATGTGTTGATGACAGAAAGCAGAATGAAGTGTACTGATTTATTGCAACTCTTCATTAAGTTTAAAAGCATTCCAGTGTGATGAAGACATCTGCCAAAGGCTGTGGTACTTTTGCACTGCAGAGGAATACTTAAGTGCAGGAAGACAGGAAAAAGAAAGAAAACAATGTTTCAAGCTGAATTCAGGCCATGTTTAATTAAAATAAATCCCTTTTTGGTGTAATTAAATGGGTTTTATATTGTGTGCAATAAAGCCAAACGATTGTAAAGTGATGTTACTTTACCAATATGCATAGAACAGATTCATAACTACACTTTCTATGAAATAATAAATAAATAAATAAATAAATACATTTAAAAAACCAACTCCCTCCTCAAAACCCAGTCCTTTTATTCATGTCATTCTCCTCTACAGTGATCTAGCTCTGTTGACTGTAGTGGTCATTTTCTCAATCTACCCCAGTTTAAGGAACAGTTTAAGACCCTAAATGTTTGTGCTTTGTAAAAAAAATGTTTTTAGGTTGATTATCATGTGCAATCAATGAAAATGCGAAGACAAATAAAGAATTGTGATAAATTCTGGTAACGCTTTACAATAACGTTCAAATGACTTTTTAAACACGTTTTGCTAAGAGAGATATTTGTATAATATTTGGAGATAGGGAACAGTAAAGAGGATGCTTTTTTAATGAAAGAAAAAGAACTATATTTTAAATTAGAGCTGAAACAAGTAGTAGGGTTTATTATTCGCAGGTATGATTCACATTTTTGGGAAGCACTTTGAGCCCATTACCACATCTCTTTTTATTTGCATACTCTTTTGGGGGAGGGGTGTGCGTGTTGTATTTTGTTTCAGCTATTTTGGTTGTATTTTGGTTATGTCATTTTCAGCAACTGAGCATGTGCAACAGAGCACTAATATCGCTGAAATTATGTAGTCGGTATACTGAAATGACCAAACAACCACAATAATTGAACCAAAAAATGGAAATAACTGAAATTGATACCTGATGGATACCATCGTTTTCAGTTTGGGTCAGGTATAGTTGAAAGGTTTATACATTTCTTCAGATACTAGTTTCAACCTTACTTCTGGGATTCTCTCTGTCCAAGTACTACTGACTGAAGACACTTGCCAGTAATACAGCCTCATGTCTAACATCAAAATATTAGTCTAGAAAGAGTGCATCACCATTTCCTAAATTACATGGGGTATTGTAATCTTGCAATCTATTATGGAGCCATGCTAGTGTTATGGAGCCATGCTAGTGGCTCCATTAGTTAAGGCAGAGCTAACGTTCTGTATTGAGAGTTCCGTTGGCTTCAATGGAGTTCCCTGGGACAAATTCCTCTGGCTTGCAACCCTGAAGTTGACGGGGTTTTCTCTGTGAGCATACACTTATAGACACAGATGACTGCATAGGACAGATATTGAGTATGCATTGCTAAGTATGTGCTTTGGTCCAATATTTCATGTTAGATGATGTGTCAAGATGTCCCTGGCATTTAAAAAGCACTTGCGCTTGCTGAGGAAGCAGGAGGAAAGAGAAGCTGGATGAGGTGGCGGGGCTGGGGGGGTCTGTGAGGGGAGGGGACTGAGGGAGCAGAAGGGGGCTCTGGGGGGAGGGGGCTGGGGGAACAGGG
>QEPC01011684.1:1278551-1296840 GCA_003113815.1 Sphenodon punctatus
CCCTCCACACCCAGGCACTCCGCAGACCCTTGTGGCCAATATGAGGCCAGTCCGCGACCCACACCCTGCAAACCCCACCGCTCCCCATCCCCCAATCTCATCCGCATCCCGTGACTTCCCAAACACCAATTGCCTTTCTCCTGCCCCCTCTGGAACTGCCACCTTTTCCTTGCTGCCTTTCCCAATGCATGCTAGTCTTTCCCCTTACTCTTACTGTCTGCCCTCCTCTGCTGACTGCTGCTACCAACCTCTTTGTAACCAAGCCAAGCATATGCACCCGAGACTTCGCATCCACTTGAATGTTTGTTTGTCTTCTCCCATGTCTCTCCCACTGTCCTCTCTCCCTGTCTCCCCCCCCCTTTGTCTTTTAGATTGTAAGCCACAGGCAGGGACCGTGTCTAGTTCTGTGTTCTGTACAGCACCAGGTCATATGACTGGCATTATATAAATGTCTAATAATAATAATAATAATAATAATCCCATTTTATGGGTGTTAGAGTGTCTGTGTAAAAAGGGCCTTAGACGTAGCCCTCTGCTCTTTAGACGTTTTGCCTCTGTGAAACTGATAGGGATGGGCGAACATGGTTCGGAGTTCGGACTGAACTCAACCAGTTCAGTCGACCGAACCGAACTTCCGAACCGAACTCAATTTTCGAACTGAACCGAATTTCCGAACTCGGTTCTGTTTGTCCATCCCTAAAAGATAATATTCCATTTAGCTCAATGGGGTTTGAATTTCCAAACTTTGTTCGGAAGTTCGAACCGAACTCGAATAGTTCGGTCGACTGAACCGAACTTCCGAACCAAACTGAACCAAACCGAATTTCCGAACTCAGTTCTGTTCGCCCATCCCTAGAAACTGATGCTTCCTTTACTTGTTTTGGTACATAGATTCTATCATAATATTAATTTCATCAAACTGTATGCTGTATACTGACGAGGGCTGAAATTCAGTCCTCATTTTTCCTTGGTATTTACTGAGGATCGTGGAGGTCAATTCGATTTTACCAAGTACCGAGAAACCGAGTAATGGTCACAGTACTTGGCACTCGGTAACTCCTTGATCGAACAATCGGGCATGACAGGCAAGAAGGGGGTTAGACATGAATACCCTAATGTGTCGGGAAGGAAGGAATGCAGGCATGGCTGGCAGGAAGGGGGTAGGGGCAGCAAAGCAAACTCACTAAGAGGACGTGGCCCATGGAGTCAAAGTGGAGCCAGATCACTGCTTGCCTCCACCACTGGTAAGGTCCCCAAAGTGCTGTGACCCCAGTGAGGTTCCCCTAGTGCTGCACATTTCCCATCTGCAGGATGGGACATCGGACCACCATCTTTTCTCTGGAAGCATGTTGGGAAATTTAGTCCAGCATGCTCCAGAGACTCTTTCTTTTTGTCAGCATGCTGGGAAATGTAGTCCAGCATGCTCCCAGAGAGCCTCTGGGAGCATGCTGGACATTTCCCAGTATGCTCCCAGAGAAAAGATGACGGACCAATCTCCTGTCTGCATGTAGTGCTGGGGGACCTCACTGGGGTTGCAGTGCTGAAGGGACCTCACTGGCAGTGACAGCAGCAGCAGCTGGCTCCACTTCAACTCCACGGGCCATGTCCTCTAGTGAGTTTGCTTTGCTGCCCCTTTCTGACCCCCCCCCCATGCCTGCACCTTCCCACCACTTAGGACATTCACTAAAATAATTGACAAAATACTCGTTATTTTACTGAGTACCAAGAATTTTACTGAGTACCAAGTGGTACCGAGTATTTGACAATATTACCGAGTAGCTCCCAAAAACACAAGCCTGGCACTTGGCTACTCTGAAATATTTGCAAATACTTTTTCCTCCACTTGGTTCAGCCCTGTACTGACCAATGTGCAGATTTGAATAGTAAATGAGTAGTTCATGGAACAAGCACCTGAATAATGAAGTGTGGTTTCCTAAGAAGAAACAATGCTCAGTGTAAGCCAGTGGGATTTTTCAGCCAAAGAAGGGGTCATATTTCCTCTCTAAGTGTACCTATTGTTGTCGGTTCCTATTTATTAATTTAAACTTTTATCCCATCCTATCCTGAAGGCTCATGGTGGTTGCAACACATAAAATATTGAAAAATACACAAATAAAAACCAATTAAAATCCATCATCCCAAATCTCTATCCCCACCTGCCAAATGCCAGGCCAAACAAGAATGTTTTACATCACCTCCAGAAGATGAGCACGTTCAGGTTTAGATGAGCTTCCAAGGGAAGGGTGTTCCTTAACTGTGGGTAAGTCACTGAGAGAATGCCTCTGTCTTTGCTTTATGAAATTGATGGATAGAAGGTATATAGAAGAGGGTGCTCGTGACTGACCTCAGAGACTATGGATGTTTTTAAATGAGCAAGGCTGGGAGGGAGGTCCAACCGTGGCTGCTGAGTGGCACAGCTGTGGAACAGCCACTTAGGTGGAGTGGGTGTGGAGGGATTTTAATGGATGGCTTCCAGCATGGATACCGCAGTAGCCACCTCGCACTCCCCCTGCCACAGACCATGGGGGAGGAGCAAGCATCCCAGACTGGCCTTTGAAATTGACACATCTCAAGCGTGAACTCTGGGGAACCGGACTCCCTAGCACTCCTGACCAATCCCTGTGACTTGCAAAGGCCATGTCCCCCACACACAATGCCTCTGAGCAGAGGACCTGTCTGCTGACATGGGTGGCTGCCCCAGGTCATATGGGAAGGGGATGTGTCGGCACCTGTTGCCATGCACTTTTTTTGCTTGCCTTCCACAATGCAATCCAGATTTCTCAGAAGTGTCCCATGAGTGGCCATGGAGTGGGTGCTGCATGATTCACAGGAAGAACACATTCCCCTCCCCCCCCCGCATCACCTTCAGATGGGCGGTCGGATGAGTGCCTCCTGGGTGGTCATTCACGGTAGCATCTCATTTGAAAATACCCTATGATTGGAAATAAGGGAGGATGCGGTCTTTCCAATATTTACCATTGGGCCTTCTACTAAATTTGGCTGAAACTTTGTACTTGGATCAAAAGTTAAGGAGACACACACACAGGGTAATCACATACATGTTCTTTCCAAAAGAAGCCTAGTTAAAGCAGATGGCAGTAAAGACCCATCTGATTCATCCCCTACTCTCTCTTAGTGAAAGAAGCCAGAGCTGTTGCAAGACAGAATGGCGTTTCTTTCCCCCTTATTTGATATCCTCACGCATCTCTTGGCCAAAGTGGGATTACGGGAACTTCTTCGTCCCTATTTGTCTTGTTCTGTCCTCTCCCTCCAGCCTGTGACCGATTGTCAGATGGAGATTCAAGGTCACAAAATGGATCCTTTCCCTCCTCCTCCGAGAGGTTTCTCCACTCTCTGAGGTGGGACATGTCACACTGCTGGAAAATGCTGCTGCTCCCTTGGATTTCATTGGTTGTATTATAATAAGAACTGGATTTTCTGGAGATTTTGACCAATTGCTTTTTGGCGTTAGCAAGGCATTTTTTCCATGATACAAAAATGACTCACATAAAGGTGGTTGTTTTTTTATCTGACCTGACCAACCACAAAGTTTGGGATTCTACAGGCTAATGTCACAACATTTGCAAGAGTGTAGGGAAGACTATGGCATTTTGCCAGGGTTCAGCTCTTTTCTCTGCTGCCTGGTGCGTAATGCTTAATTTGTAGAAGATGTGGTGCTGAGGTCCTGGAAGTCCCACCCCTCAACTGCTGGAAGCATACTGTACTCAGAGGGTCTCAGAAAGTTTCTCTGCTGAGGCTTAGCCAGCCATTTTCTGCCCCTGCGACTTGATTGAGCTTGATGGTGGGAGAATGACTCACATAGTTGACTGGTCACCTTAGAGCCGGGGAAAAAATCATTCTGGAACTGGAACCAACTGACTACTTCCAAACCAAACCTTTTTACAGAAGAAGTACAGAAGCAGAGTCCTGGCAAACCTTGTTGCTGCCACTAACCATACATTTGCTTTCTGTGTAATCATACTCCATGTTTTCAAGCTCAAATTCAAATCTCTATTACTGAAGTTTTGTTATTAATACTGGCATTATAGCTCACTTCTTGTGCAAGAAACGCCCTGTTCTGAAGCTCCTCTTCAAACTTGGGTTCTTTCAGGACTTCTTCCCACCAAGTTCCATGAGCTCTCTACTGGGCAGTCCACACAACCTGCTGCACTGCCTAAGAGGAGTGGGGGGGGGTGGGGTAGGGGGAGAGTGTGTTCATCACGGCAGTAGCAAGTGCCAAGTAGACACTTTGCCGAGAGCAGAGCAAACTTCCAATTTTCTAGTATTTGTGAGGGAATGACTTTGGTATAGCTGAAGGGTGTTGTTGTGGGGTTTTTTGCAGTGGGTACAGGCCCCGCACTATTCTGGGAGTGAGGATGAGGGGTAAAGGAGACATTTCCTCCACTGTAAATGATCCAGGGATTGTCAAAACATTTTTTTTTCCAGAAAAGGGCAGATATGTGACCAGTATTAAGCAATGGAAGCAACAACAATGAGGCTGTGTATTACCATCTCAAAATTCCCATTCCCTTCTCCCCCATAATGGGACACTAGTACCAGTCATGAATGGATGTTAAGACCGATATGGAGAATCTGGACTGAATACTGTCTCCTGTTGGTTAGGGACGGGGCAATTTAACCACCATTTGCAATTTCATTGGTTGTTTAATAAAACAAAAACAACAACCTCGTTTTCAATTCACATATTTGAGTTCTGAATCTTATTCCTGTACATTTCAGACTCAATATTCAGTATTATTAACCAAGTCTATAATTACACAGAAGACACACACAAAAACGTTTTTAAATTCAATGGGAATTTTGACTGAATTGAATGCAGGATCAGGGCTTTCATTAAATCAGCCCCGAGAAGTCTAGGTTCCAAATAACTCTGTGACATACTTGACCTTTCTTGAATTGGAACCAGTTCAGACTTGCTCTTTAAGTACTACAAAACCCAAGTTTTTTAATTTGTCCTAACAAGATCCTGCTTTATTTAATTGATAAATAGTTATTAAACAAAGCCTTTTAGTGCAGTTCAGCACAACTCTTCCAGGAGCTGGTAATGGTGGGGCCACTGTCAAAACATAATGTCTTGTCTTTGATTCTGATAGGAGTTCTGTAACCTACATGATCAATGCAATTTATCACACGATTCAAACAGTGACAGTTCTTACTTGAGAACAGCCTGATAAAGTTGCAATTATCTCCTTTTGATACTGTTGGCCATCCAAGCTTCTGTAATTTCACTAGCAGGGATTGATTCTAAGTTCATTGTCCTCTTTGATAAGGTCATGTTTACGTGTGGTCATGCAATTGTATTCAGTAGTCTATAATATTCTTGGAAAGAAGATTATTATGTAAGATAGACTGAGTTCTTCCCAAGTATTCATATTGATTTAACTTGCTTTACCAGCAATTATATTTTATTTTAAAAGTTACCAAAAAATTAATTATACGCATTACTATAAAACAAAGGCAAGTCTTCCATTTCCGTGATGTAGAGAGAGAAAACTCTCGAGAAAGCATTGCTTTTTAATTTACAAACAAAAAACCCCCTACAAATTGCTACAATCCTTACATTATAGGGGAACGTATATCTGCTCACTGAAAAACACACAATAAAGGATGGACTGAATTATCAGACGAGAAAGATCTGACATTTCAGGTCCATATAAATGTAGTCATGCAAAATGTTCTGTTTTAAAATTTTACATAGGAATAAGCTAGAAAATGTAATCCTGAGAAAAGGTATTCCTTCAAGGAGCAGCAAGGCATTAAGGACCCAATTGTGCTGTCCTTTTATGCTGTAGAATTCTATCAAAGGCAATGGGATTCTGCCTGCATAATTTTACCCTCAAATAAATAATATTGGTTACTCATTACATTAAGGTTCCATTTATAAATGGTTAATAGAGGGTTTGAAAAATGGCTAATCAATTCTTAAAGATGGTTATTGACTCTCACTAGTCAATAGGTTGCTTACAATCATCTGTAACACCTGCTACTGATGAGCTTACGACCATCTATAACCTGTATTACATATGCATGTCACATGCTTACGATGTCTTTTATGTTGCGATCCACAAACCATAGGGCTTCCATGGGACTACTCCGGAGTAACTGATGTGTGGATCATGGCGGTAGTCGTTTATGAACTCTTCATCCATTATCTACAAAATGTAACCTTAGTATAAAGTATGACTGTATAAAGTGTAGGAGCCTTAACTTACAATTTCCATGCTTTTTGGAGCATGGTTTAATTTGTAACAGCCTTAACTTGTCTCATAAATCAAAAGTTTTTTGATCCTATAACAAATATGTTCATGTTCTATGTAGTGCTGGATAGTCCTTTATTTGATATGTAATTCTCCAGCCCCACTTGCGGTGCTCTAGAACATTCAGGAGCACTACCAAGGGAGTGGGCCGCCCAAACCCAGGGTGTCGGTCCTAGGTGGAGCTCGTGTCTATTGACAGACAGCCGATGCAGCTCTGCTCTTGGCCGGAGGTTGCCCCAGGCAACACCTAGAGTTGCGAGCATCAGCCTAGAGAGTTGGGCGATCTGCCTGCAACTATGGGTGAAAACAGACATGACACTAACTTCACTTTAACACCACTTTAACATTTCTCATGCATGTTGCAGGGCTGTATTGGTGCCCTATGCAGCCCTGCAAAATGCATAAGAAATGCTGAAGTGGTGTTAAAGTGGAGTTAGCGTCATGTCTGTTTTCATCCTATGACATGGAGAAAGGGGCACTGTTCGGGTAGCCTGTGGGCCACAGCAGCCATTGGGTCTGTTTAAACATGACCCAGGCACAAGTGGGCAGACATGGGGATGCACCCCCAGATCAGGTCTGGGGGTGGTCAGCCCCATGACCATCTGAAAACATCCATTGTGCTCGCATACAACTTAGCTCCATGCACCTACACTTTGCCTTGCTTTTTCAGCCCCAATCCCCTTCCTCTGCAGGTTGGGGGCAACACTGAAGCTGGGGACAGCAGGGTGTCAGGGGTAACTTGATGCCCCCTGACCTCCTGCTTTTCATATATGCTTTCATTTGGATTGGGGAGAATGGGCCAGCTGAATACTGGGACACACCTGAAAGATGGGTGATGTGTATTCATGGAAAAGGCTGGGGAGCAGTCAAGGGTGGGGAGCATTGTTTTGTGGGGAAGTGGTACCCTGGTTACAGCGAACTATGCTTTTACCACGCTACTAAATACATTACAGATAGGGTCACAGGGAAAATTAGCTGCCACGAGGCCCATTCACGTCAGTGGAGATTGCACTGGTAGAATGCTTTGAGGATCAGGTTGTGTGGGTCTAGTGAAGCATTCATTACAGTCAATGGGAATCTTTTTACTGACGTCAGCAGACATGAGATCAGGCCTGAATTTCATGAAGAGATTTACATTGGTTTAGTCATAAGTAAAATATTTCTTTGCTTAAAGTTTTGTTTTAATATCCATGTGTCATGAGACTTGGGGTAACATGTTGACATTTCAAGTACTGACCAGTCCCAGACTGGAAATAGTGATGCAAATGAATTGCATACGACTTGATTCTGCAACCTTTATATAACAAAACTCCCAGTGACCTCCATAAGAGTCTCAGGGTATTTTCAGACATGACCCCCTCCCCCCGTCCATGGCCACGCTTACCCCAGCGAGGTAAGGAGGCGAGGCCATACTGAGGAGCATGAGGGGCGGGACTGCGCAGATCCACGTCCACATGTCCCCCACCCTCTCCCCAGCCTCGGCCGCTGGAACGTTTGTTCAGTGGCCAGGCAGACCCCTACCTGTGGTGAGGGGGCTCCTTCTGGGATGTGACAGCTTCTCAGATGTCACATCTGAAAATACCCTTAATGTTGCAAGATAGGACCATAGTTATTGCAAAATAAGGTGAACTGTTTTATAATTACAGGAACTACAGAATAATTTCTGCCAGTTGCTCCCAGAACTTCTATGGATACAAGTGCAAATTCTGTTCATGGAGCTGAAAGTGTGAAGTTTTAGAACTTTGCTAGAGATCAACATCCGTACTCCCTACACTTTTCCAACATTCATATTTATAGATAGCAACCTAATCATCATTGAGGTTTTGTATAGGCCCCTCTTGGAAAATTTGGGCTAAGCTCTAACCATTTTAATGTCAGTGGGGCTATAAGTCAATATGGAATATTCATGTACAATATATGGGAATAAGTAATAGAACTGTTTCACTATCAGTCCTTTCAAGCTCGTGGAGTACATTAAGAGCCAGATCCTGCAAAGCCTTTGATTGCAAAACAAAGGATCTAAGAAATATTACCAAGCATTAGAAATAGAGGCCTTTATTTTTACTGTTGTGCCATCAGAATGGACTGCAAACAATACATTCTAAATGGTGATCAGAATTGGGCTTCCAATAACCGCTAGTGTGTCCATTAATTGCTCTATGAAGATGCATTCAATTTTTCAAACAGTATATCATAGTCTCTGATGTTTAAAAAACTAACAAAATAATTTTCTGTTTATAAGAACTAAGATAACTGAAAGCTGTGGAACTCAATACATCTAATGGCTTTTATGACACTGTTCAATTTGCATGTTGCTATAATTTACAGCTCAAATTAATATGTAAATGATGGGTACAAAGGCAAACTAAAAAGCTATTCTGCATTTCTTAGTGTGTAGAGGCTTGATAACAATTAAGATGAGGTACAAAGCTTTAGTCCATTAGAGAGGCGTCTTCTTCCCACCAAGGTGACAGTGACTTCTCCATATTAGAGGATTAAGAATATTTGATGCTAAAGCTGTACTAAGAGAATGATAAAGGTTTCTTGTAAAGTTATTTTTTTTAAAGGATATTTGTTAATGCTGCCACCAGTGGTACAGTGGTAATTTTAAAAGTGCAGGTGCTCTTCATGAGAGCCCCCACAAAGTCTCCAAGGCTGCTAAGGGGGGGCAGCAGGAAAAGTGCTGGAGCTTTGTTCCACCGTGTTCCTGCTCCACTACACCACTGACTGCCACTCATTACTTAAGGAATTACAGAAATATCAGGAATCCTTGTTTATATTAGCCTCAGCCTCAAAGACCTGTGCCATGACATAATAACAGCCTAGAACTGAAACAGATATCCACAAAAATGGGTACCCTCATCAGAATTATTAATTATTATTATTATTTTTATTATTATTATTATTATTTGTATAGCACCAGCTGTGTAGTACCTGATGCTTTACAGAACAATAAGATAGACGCGGTCCCTGCCTATGGCTTACAATCTAATAGACACGGAGGGGGGAGACAAGAAGAGGGGACATAGAGAGAGACAAGGGATAAATAACATTCAAGTGGATGCGAAGTCTCAGGTGCACGTGCTTGGTTTGGTTGCAGTTAGGCAGGAGTCTGTTAGGAAAGTTCTAACAGGCGTCGGGAAAGGCAGCGAGGTAGAGGTGGGTTTTGAGGAGGGATTTGAAGGTGCGGAGGGAGGGGGCAAGGTGGATGTGGGCAGGGAGGGAGTTGCAGGCATGGGGGGCAACAAGGGAGAAGGGACGAAGGTGGTTAGGGGAGCAGGGGAAATGAGGGAGCATGAGGGAGGGGACAGAGGAGGAGCAGAGAGTGCGTGCAGGAGTGTGTAAGGAGACTAGGGCTGAGAGGTAAGGGGGAACCAGGTTGTGACGGGTTTTGTAAGTGAATACCAGGAGTTATAATAATAAATCAACTTTTATTGCTTGACATTGCGTCATTGCAGTGGAGAATTTTAAATATACAAATACAAATACAAAATAAAATATCGGGTTCTTCCTAACAACAGTCGGACATATCCAGGCCACTACTCTTGGGTTAACCCCAAGGTAGATGGCTCTAACTACTCAATTTTCACGCTTCCCGCCAAATCTATTTTGTAACCCAACAGCGATCAGAATACCAGGAGTTTGTGAAGGATGCGTTCGGGAAGGGGTAGCCAGTGAAGTGAGGAGAGGAGAGGGTGCACGTGGTCAAAGTGATGGGCTGAGTGGATGACCCTAGCAGTGGAGTTTTGGATGGAGATAAGGGGGGACAGGTGAGAGCAGGGGAGACCAGCAACGAGGAGGTTGCAGTAGTCAAGGCAACAGATAACCATGGCGTGAACAAGGGTTTGGGCTGAGGAGACAGAGAGAAAGGGGCGAATCCGAGCAATGGTATGGAGGGCAAAGCGACAGGACTTGGCAACAGAGTAAGGTTTAAAGGAAAGGTGAGTATCAAAGATGAAGCCCAAGCTACAGGCTTGGGGAACGGGATGGATGGTGACCCCATCAATAAGGATGGATAGGGAAGAGGGAGAGGAAGGGTAGGGAGGAAAGATAAGGAGTTCAGTCTTAGCCATGTTGAACTTGAGCTGACGTTGGGACATCCAGGCGGAGATATCAGAGAGACAGTTGATGAGGCAAGCTTGGACAGAAGGGGAGAGAGAGGGGGTGGAGAGATAGAGTTGAGTTTCGTCAGCATAGAAGTGATATTGGAAGCCATAGGAGGCAATGAGTTTGCCAAGGGACAGGGTTTAGATAGGGAAGAGGAGAGGGTCCAGGACAGAGCCTTGGGGAACCCCAACCGAGAGGGAGAGGAGGAGGAGTTGGAATTGGGAAGAGACACATTAAAGGAGTGATCAGAGAGGTAGGAGGAGAACCAGTCAAGGACAAAGCCGCAAAAGCCTAGGGAGCGAAGAGAGTCCAGTAGGAGTGAGTGGTCGACAGTGTCAAAGGCAGCAGAGAGGTCAAGGAGGAAAAGAATGGAGTAAAGGCACATAGATTTAGTGACAAGTAGATCATGGGTGATCTTGGCAAGGGCAGTTTCAGTGGAGTGAAAGGGGCAGAAGCAGATTGGAGAGGGTCCAGGGAGAAGTTAGCAGAGAGTAGTTCCAGGCAGTGGGAGTAGACAACACATTCCAGAAGCTTAGAGGTGAAGGGTAGGAGGGAGACCGGCCAGTAACTAGAGGGGTCAAGGGTGGACTTTTTGAGGATGGGAGAGACAGTGGCATGCTTGAAGGCAGAGGGTAAGGAGCCAGTGGAGAGGGAAATATTAATGACATGTAAAAGGGTGGCAACAGTGGGAGCAATGGAAGTCAGGAGACGAGAGGGGATTGGGTTGAGAGGGCAGGTGGAGGGGTTGGAGGAAGAGAGCAAAGAGGAGATTTCCTTAAGGAAGGCAGGAGGGAAGGAGGAGAGGAGAGAGGGGGGAGGGGGAATGGTGGTGAGGGAGTGGAGGAGATGGGTGGGAAGCAATGTCCTGGCGGATCTTGTCAATCTTTGAAGTGAAGAATGACATGAGATCCTGAGCAGAAAGGGAAGAGGGTGGGGGGTAGGGGGGCTTGAGAAGGGAGTCAAAGGTGGAGAAGAGGTGGGGAGGGTCGCGAGAGTAGGAATCAACCTGGGAGGCATAGTAGTGTTGCCTTGCTAGGGAGATAGCGGAAGAGAGGGAGTTGAGGGAGAATTTATAATGGAGGAAGTCAGGGTGGGAGTTGGATTTGCACCAGAGGCGTTCAGCAGCCTGGGTGCAGGAGCAGAGGTAACGGATAGTAGGGGTGAGCCAAGGACGGGGTTTTGGGGTCGAATGGGGCGGGAGGAGAGGGGGGCAAGAGAGTCGAGGGTCGTGGCGAGAGAGGTGTTAAGAGAAAAGATGGCAGTGCCAGGGGAAGAAGAGAAGACAGGAGGGAGGTGGGGGGAGAGGGAGGAAGCAAAATCTAAAGGGTTAATAGCCTGCAAATTACAGAAGGGGCGTGGAGCTGGGGAAGAAGATGGGGGTTGGTGGGAGAGGTTGAAGGAAGGGAGGTAATGGTCGAACATGAGACAAAGGTCAAAGAAGGGGTCAGCAACAGGACAGTTTCTGGAGAAGGTGAGGTTGAGAGAGTGGCCGTCGGTGTGGGTGAGGGAATCAGTCCAGAGGCAGAGATTAAAGGAGGAGGTTAGGGAGAGAAAGTAGGTGATAGAGGGCTGGGAAAGTGCGTCAACATGGATGTTGAAGTCACCAAGAATGAGAGTGGGGTTATCATCGGAGAGGAAGAAGGTAAGCCAGGATTCAAAGTCCGAGAGGAAAGAGGAAAGGGGGCCCAGGGGGCAGTAGATGACAGCAACACAAAGGTGAAGGGGGAGTAGAGACTCACAGAGTGAGCCTTGAAGGAAGGGAAGGAGAGGGAGGGGGGAGGGGAGAGGGGCTGGAATCGACAGGGGTTGGCAAGGAGAAGGCCCACGCTATCACCCCAGCTTTCAGGGCGGGACTGGTGAGAGAACGAAAGGCCTCCAGAGGAGAGGGTGGCAGGGGTGACAGAGTCAGAGGGAGAGATCCAGGTTTCAGTAAGTGCAAGGAGTTGAAAGCGGTGAGAAAGGAAGAGGTCGTGAATGAAGGGGGCTTTGTTAACGGAAGAGCGGCAGTTCCAGAGGGAGCAGGAGAAGGGGAGTTGATCTGGGGGAAGGCAGGGAATGTGAATGAGGTTGGGGGATGTGGAACAACGGGGTTTGCAGGGACCGTGTGAGGGTGGGTGGAGGGGAGGAGGGGGCTTGCAGGGAATGGTTAAGGGGGGGTAAAGGGGAGGAGGGGAAATAGGCAAGGGGGGAAATAAGGGGTGGGGAGGTTGGAGAAAGAGTGTTGGAGGGAGAGGGAAAAGCAGGGGAAACAGCAGCAGTGACAGAAGGAGAGGAGAGATGGAGGGTGAGGGAGTGAGGGAGATAAGGGGAGACATTCCAGTGGTCTGTATTCATGGCAGTAGAGGGGATAACCAAGCCGGTGGATGGCGCGGGAGAGTCTGAGCGAAGGCCAGTGGCAATGCGACTGATGGCTGGAAGAGGCTGTGTTGCACAGATGTCACACAGATTACCATATCCAAATCATTTGGATGGATCAGACACTAAACGGTACCCATTTAATGCCCAACAAATTACCTCTTACCGTTACCAAATTACCAGTCAGTTACCATTACCAAGTTACTGTTATTATGTTCTGTGCCATTCTACTGATGGTCAAGTTACCATTTTTCTGTCCATTTCAATTAATCTGTTGCTTGTTCTACATTGGGAAGACACTAAAACTGTAGGATGGTAAGACAAAATGGAATGGTAAAATGGAAATACAGTAATTTGGTAACAGTAATACCCAGTATTTCAAGTTGTCAGGTCCTATCTCAGTGTTTGAGCACTGGCTGGGTGCTCATATGCCACTCAAAATTTTGGTTATTACCGGTGGGTACGAAAATTGCTACCCATTTCAGTTCTACAATAGTCCCAAGTGAGGGAACAGCCCTGTCTGTTGACCCCACAAAAAATAGTTGTGACTCTGCCCATTTGTCCAGCTTACAGGGAATTTATTTACAGAGATGTGTAGGGGAAAGTCCTTTCCTTAATTTTGATTGTCCCTCTGCAGCTGATCTAGCAGTGGCCGTGTTGTCACCTCAGGGGCTTAAATTATGGCAAAACTGCCTCCTGAGTCCTGAACTCAGGAGTGGAGGGAGCATGTCCCCTTTATCCTGCCCATGCCTCATTTTGACACTGGTGAGCATGCGTGTAGTGGGTGTTTGTTGTGTGGTATCCAAATGTACGAGACGGAGACAAAGTAGTTTAGATATTATCATTTAGAAATTGGTGTAACCAAGTCCAACACGTGCACCTGAGACCTTGCATCTTCATGAATGTTACACCCCTTGTATCTCCCTTTTGTTTCCCTTCCTTCGTCGTCCCCCCTCCTCGTGTTTCAGATTGTAAGCCCTAGGGCAGGGACCATATCTATTCCATTACTTTGTAAAGCTCCAGGTACACTGCTGGCACTATATAAATGCTTCCTAATAATAATAATAATAATAATAATAATAATAATAGTTGGTTCAATAAAATATATATCTGAAGTACTTTGTCTCAATCTCATTAATGATCAAGGCAGGTTTTTAGATAACATTAATTAACTATGAGGAAAAGATAATTAATAAATATACTGGGTGCAGCCACATGAGCCACATGAGCAGGGGCCAGTCCAATCCCTGCATGGCCTGTGGAGGGCAATCTCTGTCAACACACTTCAGAGCTAGCCCAGAGAGCAGAGCAGACAGTCCACCCCCTGCTGCCCCTGCACGGACGCCAGGCACACTGTTGGAGGTCCTGTCATGTCCCGGGGCGGGCCAAGGCGCACCACCCAGCTCCACCCCACTGGCCCTCCCCCAGCCCGCCCACTATCCCACCCATGACCATGACCTGGCCACACAGGAATGGAGAAAGTACCCACTTCTCAAAGCCCTGTGGTGGACCTCGCCATGCATCAGGGCAGTCGGGGACCAGGCACATGACCGGCAGTGCACCTATCGCTTACATGTAGCAGCAGTACCCAATGGGTAGGGCTGCTACATGCTGTGCCCCTGGCCTTTTCCCAAGGAAACATGGAATAGCAGCCAGCTGCCCATTATGCTGTGGGGTGAATATCTGGCAGCCGCTGGGCAGATGATGCCCTGCATTGATAAGGCTTCCCGATTTAGGGTAAGGTTGCCCAAACCGCAGTAACATCTCATGTGGATGCACCCATTGTGTTGATACTGCCAACTTAGCCAGGTTGTATTCTTCTTTCCAACCACTCCCTGTTTCTAACAGTGACATCACATGGAGAACTTTCCTGTGGTATAGCATTTCATGTGATGTCATAGTGTGGCTTGCCTGGCATGTTCTTACGGGGTAGTAGCACATGTAGGAGCTGCTATCTAACCACTGGTATGATAGTGGTAGCAGACTTCAGACAACAATAGCAGTTCCCAACAGCAGTGGAAGCAGCAGCAGGATCCAGGGACCTACCTCTGGCACTCCTGGGGAGGACTTCACTGCTAAAACCCTGCTTTTCCCTACCAGAGTCTGCTGCAGGGCTTTGTCAAGGTGACACAGGGCTCCATCAGGGTCCTTGTGGGGCTCTGAAGCCCCATTTCACCCCACCAGAGCTTATGGGGCTCTGGCAGGATGAAACAGGGACCTTGTGGGCGTATATAGCCCTATCAGACCTCACTTTACCCCACCAGATCAGGAGTGATAACTGCTACCTGCCACTTATCTGCTCCTCGTGTATACCTGCAACACTGGCAAATGTATACAAGTAATAAGGAGCAATTCAGTGGTGGACAGGTGGCCAACATGTAGCAAGCCATGTACAGACTACTCCATGTTTGTCACCTGAACCAGTGGCAAATGGCTACTTTTGATGACAAGACATCACGGATCTGCAAGGTGTGTAGCACAGCTACAGTCTTGGGGGCACAGCTCAGCCTCTTGTAGCAGGCGTGTAGCTATAATACATAATAGGTGCCGAGTGGAGCTGCACTGGGGCCCACAAGGCAGGGGGTAGGGGCATGTGCATATAGTGTGTGTGTGGACATACTGAAGTGGAGTGCCCCAGCAGGGGATGCATTCCATCTTCTGCTCCAGGGTCCACTCCCACCTAGTTACGCCCCCGTCTTGTAGAATTTCGAAAACTCATGTTCAGCTCAGTGGGGATTGCATTTCCTGGTAGCCCCTCTATGTGAGGCGCAACATCCTCTTCACACCCTACTCCTGGGAAGGGGGTTGTAGAAGGAAAGGAAAAAAGAAAAGGATTTCACATATCTCATGTTGACTTCATGGAGGATTTTGCTGTAATCCCTGGCAGTAAAGCTTCCTACCAATATATTCATAATTCAAGGTAGTAAATGAGCTAGCAAAATATGGAGAAAAGTAGCAATGTCTTTGTCAGAAATTTAACACTCCCTGTATGCGAAGAAAATGTACAAAGGTTTGTTTACTTTTGGCTGCTTCTCTATTTTAAAAAATGGTTTCATTTGCCATGACAATCATTTCACCAAATGACAAACAGAGACATAATTTTCCTCTGAAAAATTCAATACATTGTGTAACTTGAGGGCACCTTTTCTTTTCAGCTGAATGATTTGTATAATTTCCCACTGCAGGAGAAGAAGCATTCCCTAAGTTCTTATTGATAATTGTTCATGATTAGTTATGGTTACAAACATGCATCAATAGGAGTGCAAAATGCTACTATTTATGAGCATAAAGAGAAGCACTGTTATTTCCATTATATTTAATAAAAGAGAATTTAAATGCATTTGCAAGGTCCGAAAAGAAAAAAAAAAGTTTCATCATCATCTCCTCTTCCTCTTCTGTCTCCTCTTCGCAGGTATCTATCGGCAAGCCTCATACTCCTATAATAGCTTAAGTAGCTTCTGTCCAGCGCCATCCCTAAAAGCACTGCATTTTTAATTCTACATATAACTGAGACTTTCAAGCAGATTTTTTCCTGGCTAGTAATTAAGACCCGAATTCAAAATCTGTGCACATGCACAGACCAAACCTACCCTTGCATGTGCGCACCAAGTTTGTGCATGCAGGGTGCCCCTGGCACCCTGGTGAAGTCCCCTGTTTCTCCACTGTGCTGCCACCTGACAGAGGAAGGTTTGCAGTGGCTGTCACAAATGGAAGCATAGTTGGGAGGTGGGAGACATTGCCCCAAGCACCCTACGCACACACTTACTATGTGCACACACACAAGGGTAAGTTTGGTCCAAGTGTGAACATAAATCTTGGATCAGGGCCTAATTCCTTACCAAACAATCCGTTCACTAAAAGTACAATGTGTAGAACGGTAAGCTTTTACACATGCCATGTATCTTGTAACTCCACAAGCAACTCATGATATTTTTGCTTCTTAAGAGGTAGGTCCCAAGCTGCTTTGGCAGGAGAGGCGGGGTATAAGTCTATTTAAATAAATAAATAAATACATTATTACACTATCTGTATTGCTAATTCACCAGTGTGACAAAGGAGGCAAAACACACAAACTGGACTGAAACAGAGAGCAACCCTTTAATAAGTCAGTCATAAATTAACCATATCTAGTCATAGGTCCAGTACCTGTATGGTCAAAAGCCTACAACAGAGTTGCTTGGGATACACCTATTCACGAGCAACATCTCCATGTCCAGGCCAAAGCCCAACCTGCATCTACAGACACCTACTGTGTCTTCAGTGCCTACCTTCCTTGCCCCTAACACGCAGGCAGAAGAGGAGAGAATGGGTACAACACCAGTCACAAGCCAACCAGGTTCTGCTGCTTCCCCCACCCAAGGGGGGCAGCAAAACTGCCACTCTTTCTCTGGCATTGTCTCAAAATGGTGAGTTCTGCTATTAGGGATGTCCTGGATCCCAATTAAATGGCTTTAGCATTGAGCCAATGGGTGATTTCAGATGTGACGGGGCGCCCATTGGCCCCGGCACAGAATCACCTTTTGATTCCCCGCCGGAATCAAAACAGCCTGTCAACAGACGAGCAGGCTGATTCCGGCGGGGAATCAGGGGAGGGGGCGGGGCTGCATGATGCAACATGTGACCACACAGCCCCGTCCCCCCACGCTCCCCTGACTGCCTGCCCTCCAGGAGACAGGTGGGCGCAGCGGCCAATGGGACTGCTGCGCCCAATTCCGTCCTGGGGTCTGGACCACGGCCCGGAATCAGTGATGGTAAAAGACATTACCAGCCACCGATTCCGGGCCATGGTTCAATTAACCACGCTTTCGGAGATGGTGCCAGGACCATCCTCGAAAGCGTGGTTAATTTGCTCACCACCAGTGGTTCACCGTGGTGAACATCTGGTGGCGAGCAAACACACGTTACGCAACCATACGCCACCACAGGGGATTGACTGTGGTTGACCGTGATCGCGTAACGTCTGAAAACACCCAATTTCTAATCCAGAGACATGGCAATATCTATCAATATAACATGTTCATTCTGTTTATCCACCATCAGTATATTGGAGTGATTGGGTACTTTCAGACGATACGGGGCCCTTTGGCCCCGTACCGGCACCACCGGCTTCGTTCCCCACCGAGGTCACCCCGTAACAGCACAACAGACGTGCCGGGGGGATCCCGGCGGGGAAAGTGGGAGGGGCCAGGGCCGCGCGGCGCAACGTGCGGCCGCACGGCCCCGCCCCCTCCACGCACCCTGCCGCCCACCCTCCGAGGAGACGGGCGGGCGACGGGGCCAATGCGGCCGCCGCGTCCGGCCGATCGTGCCACGGCCTGGGATCCCGCCGGGGATCCCGGGCCATGGCACGTGGCCAGACGTTACTTTTCCTTGGCCACGGCCCGGGGTCCATTTGACCACGCTTCCCGGGACCTTCCCCCGGCTAGCCCGGGAAGCGTGGTTCAAACGAACCCCATGTGCCGATTGACCGTGGCCAACATCTGGCGCGCCGCAAACAGACGTACGGGACACGGTGACCACAGGTGGGTATTCACCGTGGTTCACCGTGT
>QEPC01011684.1:1308199-1323995 GCA_003113815.1 Sphenodon punctatus
GCCTGTGTGCCTCACCTGGGTCCTCCGGATGCTGCCTGGGCTGCTCTGCGCCGGCCTCCTCGCCCGCCTGCCTCTGGTGCCGGAGCATTCTGTGCCCTGTGGGGTATGGGGTGGTGGTTGGTGGAGGGCTTCCGGGTGGCCCCCCCAGACCCAGACCCATGTCGAGGGCTGGCAGGGCTGGGTGGGGCCTTACCCCTGGCCGGGCCGTCCCCAACCCCCCTCCCCCTGGGTCAGTCCCCCTGTCCTGTGTGCTTGCTTACCCTCAATGTCTGTCTCAGATCCCTCTGAGGCTGGCCCCTCCATGTTGTTGTGCCCCCCCCGCGACCACTGGATGAGGGTGATGAGGGTGATGAGGGTGCTGGCCTCGGAGTCTGGCTGTCCGGCCAGGGACTTGGGGCTCTCTGGGCTGCTGTCCGGGGGGACTGCTGGTCCCCAAGGTCCAGGGGCGCTCCTGCTTCGGGTCTGGGGCGCTGGAGCGGGTGCTTTCTTTTGGGGTGGTGAGGGGATGGGGTACCTCAGCCTGTTCCCTGCCCTGGACCACAGCGCTCCCCACAAGGTGTGGGGCGACTATGGATCTCTTCAGATGAAGGATGCGGTCTAGGGCACTGTAGAAGGGGGCAGTCCGGAGTCCATGTCCAGACAACTGGTTGTTGTCCCTGATGGCCTTGTACCCCCTCTTCAGCTCTTTGGCCTTGAAGCGGCACTGTGCTACTGTCCAGTGATGCCCCGCCACCTCCATTTCCCGCACTATCTCCCTGAACACATGCTCGTTCCTCTGACTGAGCGCTAGCTCCAGCTGGTGCTCCAGGGTCCCCCAGATTCAGATGAAGTCCCGGGTCTCCCAAAGTCCTCACTGGCCCCCTCGGTGGTAGGGCCTTCTCCCCCTTCTCCCCTCCAGTTCCTCTTCCTTCTACTCCACCTCCTGCTCCTGCTCCTGCTCATGCTCCTCCTCCTCCACCTGGACAAGGCCCGTCTCCTTTTGGGGCTCTGGCTCACAGGCCCGTTTGTGTGTCTGCATAACAGAAGCGGGGGGGAGGGGTTGGGTTGTTGGGTGTTCGGGTGCTGTTCTGCCCTGGTCCCGCATCCCTGCCCCTTCCCCCTGCCTGCTGGACAACTGGCCACCCGGCCTCTCCCCAGCCCCCCCTGGTGCCCCTGTGGTGCCAGGTCTGCTCCCCTTCATTCCCCTTACCTGTTTCCGGGGTGCCTCCTCCCCTGGTCTGGTCGATGTCCCTAGGGCTTCCTGTCCCGGCTGTTGCTGCTGCCTCTCCACCTCCTGCATGTGCAGCATGACCACCTCCTCCCCCGCCTGCACCACCACCTCCTCTTCCTCCTCCTCCTCCTCCTCCTGCCTCACTCTCTTGCCCTCTGCTCGCCTCTGCCTCCTGCCTCGCTCCATCCCGCCATGTTCCCCTGCTGCTGTGTGCCCTTTAAATCTCCCTCTGCGGCCTGTGTTGTTGCTGGTTGCCTGGCAACGATGCTGCATGCTTTGTCCCCGGATGGGAATCATTTTGTTTGATTCCAGTCGGTGATTGCTGTCCAGACATTACTTTTTTTGTTTCCCGCTGGGAATCTCTTTGACTATGCTTTCGGAGATGGGCTGGGCCGGAGGTCCGGAAGCATGGTTGAATCTGACCCCATGTGGGTATTGACTGTGGTGAACACCTGGCGGCCGCTGAACAGACATTCAGGGCGCTTTGGCCCTGCCGCGGGATTGACCGTGGTTCACTGTGGTTGAGCATGATCTCGTAACATCTGAAAATATCCTTAGTTTTAGATATGTTGTGTTGAAACGGAGACCAGGGACCTTGTAATGGGGAAAACTCCGTGAACATGGGTCCCTGGTGGAGACACAGGGTGAAAACAGACATGACGCTAACCACCCTTTAACCACCCTTGGTGGTTATTTATGCATGTTGCAGGGCTGTATTGGTGCCCTATGCAGCCCTGAAACCTGCATAAATGACCACCAAGGGTGGTTAAAGGGTGGTTAGCGTCATGTCTGTTTTCACCCACAGACATCATGAGGAAATGTCAGAAAGAGAGGCCAAGCTTCAGATGGATGTCAAGAGACAAAACTCAGCTAGAATGGTAGATTTGTCACCAACTGGAGATTACACTATGCCATGGACAGAACTAAGTGGCTGATTAGTCCAGTTTTCTGCCTGTTTTTCATTCTGGGTAGTACAAATAAGAGAGCATAAGGCCAAGCACATGCCTTACTAGGTAAATTACAGATTTCTCCCCCACCTTTATCTTATATTTCATAAGGGGGAAAAAACAAACATCTCCTCTGCATTCATCCAAAGGACACCCAAATGTGGATTTACATCCTTGGAAGTTGCCCTTGTTGCTTCCTCAGTTTGGCCATAATTACACATCCTGACTCGCAGATAAAAGTTCTGTGGTAAAACTCACATTTCTCCCAGTTAATTGGCTTTCTTTTAATCCTGACCTTAATGTCTATCATTCCTGATGTACAGCTTCAAACAGGCTTTAAACTAGGAGTTGTTTTTTTAATAATAATAATAATAATAATAATAATAATAATAAATAAATAAAAAATATCATCTTATTTTACAGCTTGCATCAAGATGCATGCAGATGTAGAACAGTGACAATGTGGTCGTTCACCTATAACCCTAAGGGAGCAGGTAGACTGACAGAGTGTAATTACTACAAGGTGATGGTAAGTTAAAACGTATAGCTAAAGTGATGCTATTGCATATGCATCTCTTGCTTTTCAAGGCAATGCCTAAAATAAAAAAAAACTTCAGCCAGACAGAAAAACGGCTATAGTTATATCATAGCACACTGAGTTGCAAACCTTTTAATGAAAGACATAATTCTTCTGCTTTCCACATCATACTATATTCTCATGCAAAACACTTTAATGCATGGTGTAAATTATCTACGACTTTCTTAGTATGTATTACATTTCTTAATCATAGATATTGGGTATAAAAAAAGAAAGAAATATGTGTCGTGTTGCAAAACAGATTGCTTGGTCTCAGGGTTTTTTAGTTGGTCTATTTGAAAACACAATGCATATATGTATGCTGGGTTTTTTTAAAAACGAGATAACTTGGAGGAAAATTTGATTCTAAATGCATACGCCATCAGTGAACCAAAAGTGATTTGTCTGAGATGTTTAGCAGCCTCAGCTTTTTATCTAAAAAAAAATAAGTCTAAAGGACTGGAATTCAGCATGCCAATTAATCTGTTATTTTGACATTTAAGTATGTAAAACTTTGCCTTGTTTGGAGTTGAACGGGGTAGATTTTATAAAAGTGAATGTTTTCAAATACATTCTCTGTCACTATTCAACCAATCTTATTTGTGTTGCCAGAAATATTGTTGTGTTGTTGTTTTTTAAAATGAACCTTACTTCTAGCAGTGCACCCTAGTTGACAGGTTTTACAGCTTAGCATATTCCTCTGTCCAGAAAAAACCCCACCAGGAATTGAATCTTATTATAATAATGTAAATGGTAAAAACTTGTGTTAGAAAGCTCTGAGCTGTGAATGATATGTCAGATTCTATTGCCGATACCCTAGGATCATGCAATCTGATTTATTGACACAAAAGTTTGATTGCTATCTGTGCATTTGTACATCATTTCCACACTCTGTAATTAAAGTATCAAAGTCGGGGAGGAGCATTTTACATGCTTTTTTCTAAATTTCTTAATAACAGTCTAATTGTGAAGAACAGTGTGAGATACTAAAATGATTGAAACTATTTTAAGGTCAGGATCTGACCCTCGACTGCTTGGACCCAGTGTTGTCATGAACATCACAATGTATGTGTAAAAGGATGCCAAATCAGAATGGCAGAATTTTACAGTCTCTCTGCAGAGCACACCTGGTGCATGGTATGGAGAATTGGGCTCTGGGAACTGGACATATACTCAGTGGTGTAGCAAGGCTCATGTTCCAATTATAGACCCTCCTAAGGACAAGGTGGTGTGGTCTCCAGGCTGGGGGTCAGTGAGTAAGGTGAGAACTCCCACCACTCTAGAGGGGTCCCACCCAGGGACCTGCTGCAGCTGTCAACAACACACACAAGCATCCTGAGCGTTGCTAGGAAATGTTCAGAGTGGGCAGGGGAGTGAGCAGGGCCAACACTCCACTCCTGCTCACCCTGAAAATTTTCTATCAGCACTCAGGCTATTCTATTTTTATGTCGAAACCTGCTGTCACCAAACAGGGGGCTTACACAATACATGTTTGGGGCATTGTAGGGTGTTGTATAATCTTTAATGGCTGTAACTTGCTGAAAGGATCATTATGCTCTCTGTATTAAGGCACATGGCATTGTATACATGTGGAGGGCAGAATTAGGTAAAGGAAACCCACCTATGGGCTGGGGGAAGCGATAATGTAAGGGGCAGGTCAGGGTACGACAATGAGTACCAAGCATTGTCCATGCCCCTGGTCCATGCCCTGGTCATCTCTCATCTCAACTATTGCAATCTCCTTCTCACTGGCCTTCCTCACTCTCACCTTGCTCCTCTCATTTCTGTTCATAATTCTGCTGCCAGGTTCATCCACCTTGCCTACATCTTTGACCATGTACTAGGGATGCATGAACAGAACAGAGTTCAGATGTTCGGCTGTTCAGCCTGAAACCTTAGTTCGGGTTCATGGGTTCGGTCCTGCAGAGTTCGGACCTCCCCCAAATGTTTGGAAAATTCAGCTGCCTGGAGGCTTGGGGAGCTCCACGGGTGCCCGTGGAGGCATGGCAGGCCATCTTAGACACAGAAGCAGCAGCAGCAGAGACTGGGAAGGCTTGGAAATTGACACCCCGGGTTGCCCGTGCAGGTAGCCTCAGCGCTTGNCTCTCACCTTGCTCCTCTCATTTCTGTTCATAATTCTGCTGCCAGGTTCATCCACCTTGACTACATCTTTGACCATGTACTAGGGATGCATGAACAGAACAGAGCAGCAGTGGAGGCTGGGAAGGCTTGGGGCTTGGTGGCTGGCACCCATAGTTGGCTGGGCATTGCAGGCTGGCAGGCATCGGTGGGTCTCAGATGGCCGGCGGGCACCCCAGGGGGCCAAGCGCCGAGCCTAAGTTCTTCTGAAGAAGGGGAAGCATTTAAGAGTCTTCTTTACCCTGCAAAGAGGCTGGATACGCAACAGCAATTGGAACTGTGTACCGCAAGCCTAGTTCCCATACAGGTTCTTCCTCCTGTGAGCTCCCAGAATGGTAGCCCTGTGGTTTAGAACTGGGAAAGCTGAAATGCACAGAGGTCAAAAGACTTCTAAACCAGGAATTAGAACTGGGGTCTCTTGACTCCTGTCCTGTCCTACAAATGAGCAATGCTTCTGCCCACCCAAAGGCTGCTGAAAGCAGATGTTCTACTGGGCTGCCCGTCTCTGCCTGCAGGCCATGATAACACGCGCAAACCCACTTTGGGCACCGTCAGGCACTACTGTAGCTCTGTGACTCCTGCCGTGATGGTGACTAGAACTGGAGAACCCCAGCATAGAGCGAGCAGAACTGGAGGCCTGCCAACCTGCAATGCCCAGCCAAGTAGGGGTGCCATCCACCAAGCTCTGGCCAGGCCTCTGCTGCAGCTCCACCAATGCCAGCCTGCAATGCCCAGCCAAGTAGGGGTGCCATACTGGCCATCCTGCGTAACGTATAGGTGCCATACCACAGAGCACCCACTCATGGCCACGCACAGAGCACCTGCCAAAAATCCAGAGTACTTTGTGCAAGGCAAGATGAATAGCTCAATGGCAGTGAGCAACCACCGAGCCATTGCCCCTGAGAACAGCGCTGGAGATGGTGCCATGAGACAGTTAGGTTTGGGAGTACGACAGCACCTCAGCAGCAGTGGAGAGCTAGCTGCAGGAGGAGCCCTGCATAGATCCTAGCAACAATCCCTTTGCCTATTGGGACAGAATGTGTGGCCGGCCCTGTCCAAAGTGCCAAGGATCTGCTTTCCTGCCCAACAACCAGTGTCCCCAGTGAGCAGGTGTTCTCCATGGCAGGGGATATTTGCTCGCTGCACTGCCTGAGGCTGGGGGCCAAGTTGGTGGAGCAGTTGCTGTCTGTCAAGGTGAACCTTCCACTGCTGGGATTCCCTGAGCTGCCCCTGGAGATGGATTGATGCTGCACAGCAGAGGCTGCATTTAGCAGCAGCAGCAGCAGCAGCAGACGTTGGATTGCCTGGGCACTGAACCCGTGGCACAGCAGAGGCAGCATTGGTAGCAGCAGCAGACATTAGATGGCTGGGGCACAGTAGCAGACATTGGATTGCATTTCATTCAATCGATCCTATATAATTTTTCTTAAACCAGGTGAAGATTTATAATGCATTCAGGCTACAGAATCATTGTGACCAGTCTCTGTGTAACATTTGATTAAGCAGGTCTTTCCAAACTTATAAGTAAAATGGCTTCCTGTTTTAATTAATTCTCATTTTTCTGATTTCTGTACACTTCCTGATTCAGCTTGGATGTTAATTCTCTAGCTGTCCAAGGAATCAATTCTGATCTGAGATTCTAATCTGCAATTGCCGTGGCACAGCAGAGGCATCATTCAGCAGCAGCAGACAACTGTGGCTGGCACCCATCCTTGGCCAGGCATTGCATACTGGCTGGCATCGGTGGAGCAGTGGCAGAGGCCTGGCCAGGGCTTGATGGGTGGCATCTCTACTTGGCCGGGTGTTGCATGCTGGCTGGCATCGGTGGAGCTATTTCTTGCCTCACACAGAGCACTCCAGATTTTCAGCAAGTGCTCTGTGCGTGGCCATGAGTGGGTGCTCTGCTGTATGGCACCTATGCATTATGCGGTATGGCCAGTATGGCACCCCTACTTGGCCAGGCATTGCAGGCTGCCAGGCATTGGGGGAGTTGTGGCAGAGGCCCAGCCAGGGCTTGGTGGCTGGCACCCCTACTTGGCCGGGCATTGCAGACTGTCTGGCATTGGTGGAGCAACAGCAGAGGCCCAGTCAGGGTCTGATGGCTGGCACTCCTACTTGGACGGGCATTGCAGGCTGCCAGGCATCGGTGGAGCTATTCATCTTGCCTCACACAAAGCACTATGGATTTTTGGCAAGTGCTCTGTGTGTGGCCATGAGCGAGTGCTCTGCAGTATAGCACCTGTGCATTATGGCCAGTATGGCACCCCTACTTGACCAGGAATTTCAGGCTGGCATCAGTGGAGCAGTGGCAGAGGCCCAGCCAGGGTTTGGTAGCTGGCACCCCTACTTGGCATGGGGTTTTAGGCTGTAAGGCATTGGGGGATCTGCAGCAAAGACCCAGACAGGGCATGGTGGCTGGCACCCCTACTTGGCCGGGCATTGCAGGCTGCGAGGCATCGGTGGAGCAGTGGCAGAGACCCGGCCAGGGATTAGTGGCTGGTACCCCTACTTGGTCGGGTATTTCAGGCTGCCAGGCATCGGTGGAGCAGTGGCAGAGGCCCGGCCAGAGATTGGTGGCTAGCACCCCTACTTGCCAGGCATTGCAGACTGGCATTGTACTTGACCAATCTCAAGATGTTCTACCGCAAATTGGACAAGCATTGCCTGGTGGTGAATCTTGTGGACACCCAGCCCCTACCCACAGGTGCATCCATCTGAGCTATTCTCAGCTAGAGAAAATGGCTGACATGCAGTACCAGCAGCAGCAGACATTGAATTGCCAGGGCACAGAGCCCATGGCACAGCAAAGGTGGCATCAGCAGAGGCAGGAGCAGTGGACATTCAATTGCCAAGGCATAGTACCCATGGCACAGCAGTGGCAGCCTCAGCAGCAGCAGAAATTAGATTGCCAGGTTCCATAGCTATGGCACAGCAGCAGCAGCAGCAGACATTGGATTTCCAGGACACTATAAGCGCTGTTGGCACCCCTACTTAGCTGGGCATTGAGGCTGGCATGAATCGGTGGAGCAGTGGCAAAGGCCCAGCCAGGGCGTGTCTGGCACCCTTGCTTGGCCGGGCATTGCAGGCTGGCATCTTACTCACTAGATCTCAACAAGCTCTTCTTCCAATTGGTCAAGCCTTGTCCGCTGGTGAATCACGTGGCCACCCAGTAGCAGACATTGGATTGCTGGGGCACAGTACCCGTGGCACAGCAGAAGTGGCATTGGCAGCAGCAGCAGCAACGGCAGACATTTGATTGCCCAGTCACAGAACCCATGGCACAGCAGAGGTGGTATTGGCACCACCAGCAGCATAGTTTGGATGGTCAGGGCACAGAGCCTGTGGCACTGCAGAGGTGGCATCAGCAGCAGCAGACATTGGATTACCCAGTAGCAGAACCCATGGAACAGCAGAGATGGCAGCAGCAGGATTTGCCTGTGCGCAGCACCCATGGAGCCAGGATGGCAGGATTTGCCAGGAAAGAGCTCCCGTACAGCAGCAGTCGGCAGCAGCAGGATTGCGTGGGCACATTTGGATTTGCCAGGGCAGAGACGCATGGACCAGCAGACAGCAGCAGTGGGTTTACCAGGCCAGTGGCAACCTGGGCAGGGAGACAGGCAGCGTGGCATGAGCATTGGAAGGTAGGCTGAGGCAGGGTTCAAGCTTGGTAACCAGGGCAGGCAGACAGTCATCATGGCATGAGAGGCAGTAGGGAAGGCAGGTTGGGACCTTGGCATTGGCACTCAGATAGGCTGGCGAAGACTGTGCAGTGAGAGAGAGATCCAGTCAGATAGGCGGGCCGAGATCGTCTATCCAGAGACCGGCTGGCAGACTTACAGCTTCCCAATGCCAGTGTCATGAGGTCAGTCAGATAGGCTGGCCGAGGCCGTCCACTGAGGGGGGGGCAGGCGCCAGGCATTGGGAGGGAGGGACAGCACCTCAGCAGCAGCAGCCCAGATTGAGGAGGAGCCCTGTCTCAAGACTACTCCTGGCATGGGATGATGTGTGACACTGCACCATCAATCCATGTCCAGGGTCAGCTCAGGGAATCCCAGCAGCAGAAGGTTGACTTTAATGAAAAAGCAAATGCTCCACCAACTTGGTCCCCTAGTCTCAGGCACTGCGGCGAGCAAATGTCATAGAGAAGACCCGCTCGCTGGGGACACTTGTTGGTGGGCAGGACCACAGACCCTTGGCCACTTTGGACAGGGCCAGCCACACGTTGGTCTTTCCGGCCCAGTAGGCCAAGGAATCACTGCTGGGATCGATGCATGGCTCCTCTTCCAGGTAGCTCTCCACTGCTGCTGAGGTGCTGTCATACTCCCTCATGTAACTCTGCTTTGGCACCACCTCCACCACTGCCCTCAGCCATGCTGCCTGCCCTGCTATGCATGGGCCCATGCTCGCCAGAGTGGCCTGCACATATGAGCTGCTGCTGGTAATAGGGGTGCTGCTGCTGCTCAGCCTGCTGTTGGTGCTGCTGGTGCTGCTGCTGCTGGTGCTGCTACTGCTAGGGCTGGGGGCAGGGATAGACCCCGCTGGCTGAAAGGGGTGGCTGCTTCCACTGCCACCATCCCCAGGGGCATCCTGCTGCCACTGCCACACACTCTCCAGAGCCCTCTCTGCCTGCCGGACCCTCTCCACCAACTCACCCTTCCAGTGCTCATAGAGCAGTGTCTGGAGTGCCACACTGCCCTTGACGCTGAGGTCCAACCTGGTTGCCAGCACATATTCCTCCCACTGCAGGAGCTCATCAAACTGCACCTTCAGCCCTGCCTTCAGCTGCTGCACTAGGGCAACTGCCTCAGCCACCAGCTTCTTGTCCTGAGGGCCACAATCCTGCCCCTGAGATAATCTCATCCAGCCTCCTGAGGAGACTCTGCACCAGAGGGGTCACCTGGCTGATGGTGGCCGTGGAGGAGCTGATGGTCTCCATCATGGCCAGGAACAGTCTGAGAACAAAGACAGTGTGAGCCAGGATCTCCCATTCCACCCCATTGTACACTGGAGGTGCCCCGCTGTCCATCACCAGTTGAACCTGATGCAAAGTGACTTTCTGCTTGAGAAGCCGCTCGAGCATCAGGAACGTGGAATTCCACTGGGTGGAATTCCAATCCCCAGGTAACGTCATAAAAGGGGACTGCCCTGAGGGACCGTTGGAGGGGACTGGGCAGGGATCCTGCAAGAGCTGACTGCACAAACTGCCTGGAACCCTTGCAGCTGTGTCATTCTCCTTTCCTCCCCCAGGTAATGCCATAAAGGGGGACTGCCCTGAGGGACCATTGGAGGAGGCTCGGGAGGGATCCTGCAAGAGCTGGCTGCACAAACGGCCTGGATCCCTTGCAGCTGTGTCATTTTCCTCTCCTCCCTCAGGTAAAGCCATAAAGGGGGAGTGCCCTGAGGGTGGTGTGCTCTGGGTGGCGGCTGAAGAGTCGTTAGCGGGGCGTTAACAGGCAGAGACGGTGGAGGTGGAATGAGTGGAATTACCATCATGTTGTTGCTGCGGCCTGCTACTGCCCTGCCACCACTGGAACCCTGGACCAGCATGGGGACTGGGTGCCAGGGACACCAGCTGGGCTGTCAGTCCCACTGCCGCCATTGCCACCGGGATCCGGGATCCAGGAGGGTGTTGGGAGTAAGGATTGGGTTGGGGGGGAGGTCCCAACATATGCGCCCAGGTGTGAGGTGGGGGCACATGGAGGGAGGGGTGTCGCCAAGTGTGAGGGAGTGACGGGTGGATAGGGGGGAGGTGGGTATTGGGGGGGGAAGGATGAAGGAACTGGGTTAGGGGGGAGGGGCAGCTCCCCTTGGTGTGAGGGAGGGGTGCAGCCCCTGGGGGAGGGGGAACTGCCCTCCGATGCAAGAGAAGGGCAGGGGGTGTAGTAGTGGGTGGGGATCTCCCTTGAGAGGCTGGCAGGATGGCCGCCGGGGGACCGGGCCAGGGGAATTATGGTCCCTCTGGGAGGGAAATTAGAGCTGTGAGGTGAGACAGGTGTTATATTCCTGTCTGGCACACTAGCCCCCAGGTAGGCAGTGAGGTGATTCAGGATCAGAGGGCCCCCGGCCTTGGGTTACTGCTGCTGATTGCGAGGTCGGTGGCCAATAAGTAAACTGCGGTCTGGGAGATGATCCTGGACCAGGCGGCCGACCTCACATGTATCACAGAGAGCTGGCTGGACAATGAGTCGAGGCCTATATTGGCTGACGTTGTCCCATCTGGGTACTTCGTGCAGCATCAGTCTCGTCTGGGGGGCCGGGGGGTGGGGTGTAGCCATTGTTTTTAAGAATACATTGTCCGTGAGGAGATTTCCTCTGCAAACCATCATGGGGATAATGGGCCTGCATTTGGTATTGGATTTGGCTGGAGACAGATTAGGGATACTGCTGATATACCAGGCACCCACCTGTATGGCAGCTTCCCTATCCGTACTGACTGAGCTGGTGTTGGGGGTGGTCTTGCGGTCTCTCAGGGTGATAGGCCAGTCTTGGAGGTGCAGAGTGTGAGTTCATGGCCGCCATGGCAACCATGGGCCTGTCTCAGAGGATGGTGGGCCCCACACACATTGGGGGACATACTCTAGACATGATGTTTTGCACAGGCCTTGAGGCGGTGGATCCGTTAGTGGGGCAGGTATCATCAGAATCCTTGTCATGGATGGATCATTATCTCCTCTGGGCAGGTATCCCGGTGCAGGTCAGTTCCTGGGAGGGTGCAGAACCAATTAGCGCACCGTTCGCACCCAATGGCTTATGGAACCTAGAAGGTTCCAGACTGCTCTAGGGGATGTATCCTCTGATCTCGATGGCTGCTCACTCAATGCCCTTGTGACCATGTGGAATTCCATGTTGGTGGAAGCCATTGACCGAGTGGCTCTCAGACATCCGCTCCCAAACCGCCAACAATGCAGGTCCCTGTGGTATACGGAGGAGCTGCGGCAGATGAAGCAGGAAGGGTGGCAGTCAGAGTGACGGTGACGTCACTCGCGTACTGAAGTTGACTGATTGCAACATAGAGTCTGGTTGCGTACCTACGCCGTGGCGGTGTGGGCAGCAAAAAAAGTTTTCTTTGCTGCCCTCAAGTTTTCTTTGCTGCCCTCATTGCGTCTGCTAAGTCACGCCTGGTGGAGCTTTTCCGAGTGGTGAGGGGGCTGGTCAGTCCGGCCTCCCTCTGCCTGGATTTAGAGTCATCGAATGCCCGCTGTGATTTGTTTGTGGACTTTTTTGCACATAAAATCGCTCAGATCCACCACAGTTTTGAGGGGGTGGTGGCTCAACAGTTGCAGGAACATCTCAACTGGATTAACTTTCTCGATCCCTCGCAGTCAGGTTTTCGCCCTGGATATGGCACGGAGACTGCACTTGTGGCCTTGGTCGATGACCTCTCCTGTGAGTTGGACCGGGGTCATTCGACCCTGTTGATCTTATTAGATCTCTCGGCTGCATTTGATACCATTGACCATGAGTTCTTGGTGACTCAGCTGCGGGACCAGGCAGGGATTGGTGGGACCGTTCTTCAGTGGTTCTGCTCCTTCCTGGCTGGGAGAGTGCAGCATGTGGTCCTGGGTGATTTTTCATCTTCTCCCTGGGGCCTCACGTGTGGAGTCCCGCAGGGTTCTATCTTATCCCCTCTCTTGTTCAATGTGTACATGCAGCCTTTGGGGGAGGTTGTTAGGGAGTTTGGCGTACAGTGTCATCAGTATGCTGATGGCACCCAGCTTTATCTCTCATTTTCATCCGAGTCAGGCCCGGCAGTCTCGGTGCTTGGCAGCTGTGGGGGATTGGATGAGAGCAAGCCGTCTGAAGTTAAATCCCAACAAGATGGAGGTGATGGTCATGGGGAAGGCAGGGGGAGTGGTGGCTCCCATAATTGATGGGGTCTGTCCTGTCCTGGTATCTCAGGTTCGGAGTCTGGGGGTGCTCCTGAACCCGTAGCTCTGCGAACTCCAAACTAACCACGATTGTCCATGCTTTTATTACCTTGAGATTGGACTACTGTAATGCATTCTATGTGGGGCTACCCTTGGTGCTGGTTCGGAGGCTGCAGCTGGTGCAGACTGCGGTGGCTCGTCTCCTAATGGGTTCGGGCCGACGCGAGCATATTACACCAGTGCTTCGCTCTCTGCATTGTCTGCCTATAGTTTTCCAGGCTCAGTTCAAGAAGTTGGTGTTGACCTTTAAAGCCCTGAATGGCCTGGGCCCTGCCTACTTGTGGGACCGCCTCACCCTCCGGGACCTGGATCGGACCCAGTGGTCAGCCGATCCCCCAGGTTTCTGGGGTGTCGACCTTGCAGAGGGCATTCTCTGTGGCCGCACCGGGGCTGTGGAATTCCCTCCCGTTGGAGATCTGCCTGATTAGTAATTACCGACCTCCTCTCTTTCTGTAGACAATGTAAGACCTGGTTGTTCTGCTGTGCTTTTCCTGAGGGAGAGGGGTGGGTGGGTTGCGTATGGGTGAGGGGTATGTTGTTTTTATATTGTATTTTAATAGTGTTTTAAATCCTCTTATTATTGTTTTAAATTGTTTTAATATGTTGTTAGCCACCCCGAGATGCTTTTAGCAGGAGGGGGTGGCATAAAATTTGTATTATAAATAAAAATAAATAAAATTCGGGAGCCTTGCTCTGCCTGCTTTGCCTGGAGTGGGTTGCTGCCCTTTACACTCCAGTTAAAGAAACCTGCCAGGTTCCTTCCCCGCTCAATCAGAGAGCTACAAGTGCCTGCCCCAATCCCCTTCTCCTCCAAGCCCAGAGCATCCCTGACCACCAGGTGAAGGGTATGTGTGGTGCAAGGGATGCTGGTGAAGCCCCCCTCATGAACTTCCCTCAATATGTTGGCCACATTGTCAGTCACCGTGTACCCCTTGGTGAAGGGCGCACCTGGTGTGACCCACTCCCTCACCATGGCGATCAGGGCTGCCTCGATGTTCTGAGAAGTGTGGGGACCATCCATGACTTCTGCCTGTAGCAGGGCCCACCTATACCCTGATTCGGGACCCCTCCTATCACTCCCAAATGCTGCTCTGGGTCCTGCCACCAGTGTGCTGTCACTGCCAGGTAGGTGTGATGCGCGTTTCTGCTCGACCACAGGTCGATGGTGAAGTGGATGGTGGCACCCCCAGACCCTGCCAGCTGCTCCCTCACCCGCTCCTTTAAAGCCCAGTACAAGGCTAGCCCCACCTGCAGACTCAGGGTGGTGTGCAAGAGCAGCTTAAACTGGGGGGCCAGGAAACCAATCAGGTGCCTAAACCCCATGTCCCTGACCACCGAGAAGGGCTGCCCATCAAGCGCAATCATTTCCCCCAACATGCGCGTGGCTTTTAGTTGAAAGCCACGCCGCCCTCCACATCCTGCAGCTGCCGATGGACTTGGCAGCTGCCCCCACCCCAGCTCCTCCATGGTGCACTGATGCTTCTGGGCCTCAACTAGCTGCTGCTGCTGCTGTTCCCCCATCACAACAATACCGCTCCTGCTGCTAGAAGTAGCTGCTCGAGGAGGACGCTTGCCTGCTGATGGAGGCGGATGACTGGCCGCTGCAGTTGGGAACCCACTGGTGTCCAGTGTCCCTGCCTGCCTGCTTAGCAGCACAGCGCTGTGACATGCCTTGAGGTGCCTTGCCAAGGCAGTTGTGCCACTGTTGGTGAACACCTGCCCATGCTTCACCACCTTCTGGCACAAACTGCACTGCACCTCCCTGGGATCATCCACCCACACCAACTTAAAATGCGCCCATATGGAGGATTTCTTGCCCTCTCCTGCCTTCTGGTCTGCACCGGGTGATGCACTACTGACAGTGCTGATGGGAGGGGCAGAACATGGTGGCGACACAGCTCTTGGAGGGAAAGTCATTGCCTCAGCACCGGACATCTCTTCCACAGGACTAGTATCTGTCTCGCTGTCCCCAATCAGAGATATGCCCCACAAAGGGGAGTACTGGGACCCTGAGGCTGATTGACTGCCCATGCTGCTGCCACTCTCCCTGTGTCCCCTATAGGTGATGCTGCTACTGCTGCTGCTATTGCTGCTCCTCTGCCTGCTGCCGTTGCCCGGGGATCGGGTCCTGCCTCTAGCAGCCAGGGTGGGATCCACCAGCCCTGGTCTGCTGGGGATCACATCAGTAATGGGGGACATTGGTGGCCCATGATGAACATCTAATCCTGAAGCATCTGCACCTGCTCCTGCAGCTGCAGCAGAGACAGCCGCAGCCTCCTGGACTGCAGGCCTTTTAGTGCCCTGCGTGGCAGTGGATGACACTGGCAGGAGGCGACGCCGAACCACACCCCTGGTGCCACTGCTGGGAGCCTCTGAAACCTGTCTCCCAAAATCAGGCCTGTGCAATTTGGGGCATGGTGATGGGCTTGGGCTGCTGCTGATGCCTGCTGCTACTCCACTGGCACAACCCCTGCCACCTCAGCCACATGCCCCATTGCCTGCCTTACGGGCAGCAGACCAGCCTCTTCTGCTTCCCTTCTCCATTTCTCACACCCAAATAATGCAGAGGAAGATTTTATATATTTTTTTATTTATTTATTCAAATTTGGAATATAATATATATCTACACTAACTCTAACTGCTATTAACTATTCTAAAACCTATGGAACTAAATGGAATATTATCTAATATCTACAAAGGCCTAGTCTGACAAACATGCTATAAAATATTAAAACTGAATCACTACACACTAGAGGTGGGACCCCGGGCCCATTACCGGCTACCGGATTTAGCAGTTACCGGTTCTGCGAAAACCGGATTCCCGGATTAAATCCGGTATACCGGTACCGGATTTATTTCATTGGTTTCAGTGGGGCGCTGTGTCCCCATTGAAACCAATGAAATAAATTAATTCCCTCCCCCTCCCCCTCCCAGGCTGCGTGGGTGGAAGGGGGGACACCCCCCACCCACCCTGCCCAGCCTGGATTTTTGTTTT
>QEPC01011684.1:1326183-1337451 GCA_003113815.1 Sphenodon punctatus
GGGTGTGGGGGGAACAGTGTTCCCCCCCCACACCCACCCCTAGGCTGTTCCCCCCACCCGCACCCTAGGCTGTTCCCCCCTCAACAGGCTCAGCATAGGGGGGTGGATGCGAGGGGGGGAAAGGAATCAGTCTGTGCTTACCTGCTGCAGGCTGCTGCTCTTCTGACTGCACCTTTGGGAGGCAGTGGGAGCAGGAACTAGGAAGCGCCCAGACTGGGACTGAGGCAGGGAGGAAGCGTGCAAGCGCGCTTCCTCCCTGCCTCAGTCCCCCTAGTCAAGCTATCTCGCCAGGGCTGTCAGTGCGACCGCCCTGGCAAGATCTTCCATTGCGCCCATTGAGCGCAATGGAAAGGCTAGCCCCTCACTCCACAGCATGTCCCATGCGTGCTGTGGACAGAGGAGTTCAGCCACCCAAATCGCAAAAATGCTTTGGGCGACTGATTTTTGAGCCTTCTGGGACCCACTCCTATGGAGTGGGTCCCAAAAGTCAACAAACAGTGCTGCAGCAGCCTCTGCCTTGTCTTTGCTTCAGAGCAGAGGCTGCTGCAGTGCTGTGGTCAGTTTCAGGTCAGTTTCATTGAACCTGACCACAGCGCTGCAGCAGCCTCCGTTCTGAAGCAAAGGCAAGGCAGAGGCTTCTGCAGGCAGCGCTGGGAAGCGGTGGTGAGGTTTGTTTTTTTAATTTTTACCATGACCGGTGGCGCGGCACCTGGCAGGGCGCTTGGGGGGGTCAGCGCCCCAAACTCCCTGAAAGGCTAGCCGCGCCTGAGCCTCTCCTCTCCTCTCTCCACTGGCTCCCTCTTTCTGAGCATATTCTGCACAAGCTCCTCATCTTCACCTACAAAGCCCTTCACAACCTCGTTCTCCCCTACCTCTCTGCCCTGATCTCCCTCCGAACCCCTGCTTGAGCACTCTGCTCCTCCTCCATTCCCTCCCTCACCCTCCCACGCCTCCCCTGCTCCCCAACCGCCTTCGTCCCTTCTCCCTTGCTGCCCCGCATGCTTGGAACTCCCTCCTTGCCCACATCTGCCTTGCCCCCACCCTCCACGCCTTCAAGTCCCTCCTCAAAACCCACCTCTTCCGCTCTGCCCTCCCAAACTCCTGCTAAGCACCTGTTTTCTGCAAACTCCCAATATACTGTAACCAAGCCAAGCACATGTACCTGAGCTCCCGCATCCTCATGAATTTTGCATCCCTTGTCTTGCCCTCTGTTCCCCCCTTCCGTTTCCCCCTTCCCTGTCTCCCCTCCCCCTGTCTTTAGATTGTAACCTCTTGAGTAGGGACCATGTCTATCTTATTCTTTGTATGTGCCAGGTACATCGCTGGCGTGATATAAATGTGAGTGTCAATCAATAATTAATAATTAAAAATTAATAATCAATAATTAAAAACTAATAATTAATAATTAATAATTAATAGTTCATGATTAATAGTTTGTAATTCATAATTAATTATTAATGATTAATCATACTCTAAGTAAATCGAAAAACAGGTGAAGGGAATCAGGGATGGAATATATACAGGGAGGAGGGAAGGATTCAATGGAGGGGAGGGAGAAAAAACACAGGGAGGGGTAAAAAAATTAAAATTTCACCTAAATCTATCTAATCTAATCTAAATAAATGAAACTACAGAGGTAAATGTGTGGAAATGGGTGAAATAGGAGGAGGATGGCAATGGATTGGGAGGAACAAAAACTGCTGGGAGAGGGAGACTTCTGAAAACGCCTGTTGACAGGATCAGTGGCTAGCTCAGAACGAATTGGAAGGGGGGAGGGCAATGACTTTTGTTACTTGCTGTGCCCGCCTTAACACAAGTCCTATTGGCTCTGTGCAGCCTAGCCCCTGACAAATCGCAGACTGCAAAGCCAGTGGTCTGAGGAAAAGAGGGATGGTGATTGGGCAGGCTGGCTGCTAGTCCAAGTCTCTCCACCCCTGGCACCAGAAATGCAGCTGACCCCACCCCCATGGGCCTGCCAGCCATGTTTTTCCCGCCCGAACACGGTTGACCTGTTCGGGGTTTTCTGCGTTCAGTTCAGGTGTTCGGTTCAGCCACCCGAACTGGCTGAGTTCAGTCCGAACTCCGAACGTCCGAATTGCATTCGCACATCCCTACCATGTACAGCCCCTTCTCTCCTCTCTCCACTTGCTCCCTCTTCCTGAACGCATTCTCCACAAACTCCTGGTTTTTACCTACAAGGCTCTTCAAGGTCGTGCTCCCCACTATCTCTCAGCACTCATTTCCCATTACACTCCTATCTGGGAGCTCCACTCCTCCTCTACCACCACCCACACCTGCTCACGGCTCCCTTGCTCCTCAAAATGCATCTGCCCCTTTTCCCTTGCAGCCCCCATTCCTGGAACTCCCTCCGTGAACATATTTACTCAGCTTCCTCTCTCCAAATCTTCAAACCCCTCCTCAAAACCCACCTCTTCCATCAAGCTTTCCCTGGCTCCTTGTTCCCCTTGCCCCCTTACTGACTTATCCTGAATTATCATATCTTGTGTAACATTAAATGAGAAACTACGCCTTTGTAACTAAGCCAAGCATGTGCACCTGACACCTCGTGAGTTCATGTATGTATCCTCATCTCTTCCTCTGTTTCCCCACCCTTTGTCTCCCCCCCTTGTGTCTCTTACATTGTAAGCTCACTGGGGCAGGGACCTTGTCTCTTTTTTACAATTGTAAAGTGCCAGGTACATTGCTGGTGCTGTATAAATGCCAAATAATTAATTAATAATTAAAATTAATAATTATGTCCAAGCTTGTCTTGATGGGGCAACAACAGTGCTTCTCCAACCTAGAACTAAGGGCCGACCTATGCAATTAACAGGCAGCAGACATTTGTTTATTTAAGACAAATAAAAGGAAGATTCCATCCTCACCCCTCCAGTGTACAATTAGCCCATGGAACTCATTGCGAGAGAATGTTGTGAAGGTCATTAACATAACCATGAAATTACCTGACTCGGATGAAAATGAGAGATAAAGCTGGGTGCCATCAGCATACTGATGACACTGTACGCCAAACTCCCTAACAACCTCCCTCAAAGGCTGCATGTACACATTGAACAAGAGAGGGGACAAAGATTTTGTTTTCAATATTGTTTCAGTTGTGGACTGCCATCAGTGGCAGAAGTGCCAGAAGACACCTGTCTCAGACTTCTTAGAAGCTGAACTCCTTCTTCCCTTTCTCATTATAATGCAATAGTAATAATAAGTGCACAATATGAAAAATTACTAATATGTATGTCTAACCTAAACCTGCACCTAATAACCTATACTATATCCAATATATTCCTAAGTATCTATATCAATAAATTTTTATCTGCTATGTGTTCTATCTAAGTATCTATCTATCCTATTCTTATCCTATAATGCTAATATATATAATTTTAAAAACCTAGTATCTACCAATATCTATATAATACCTAATCTAATCTAATCTATCTATAATATGGACAGGGGGAGACAGACAGGGGAAGGGCAAAGGAAAAAAACAGTAGGGTCTATCTATCTATCTATCTATCTATCTATCCAAGGGGAGACAGACAGGGGAAGAAAAAAGGTAAAATAAAGTGTATAAGGAAAGATAAGGTATAACACTGAGGGCTGGGGAAGATTTTTAGTACAAGCACTACCAGAGTTCTGGAAATACAACCTGACACAGGAAAGAGGTAACACAGAACAAGAGTCAAACAGCCTAGCCCTGCAACATAAAGGGTTGCAGTGCCCTCCCCAGAGCCCCCACGATTGGTTCTGGGAGGCAGGAGGCATTGAGCAATCACAATGTGCCTTGCAACTGCCTAGGACCTACTTGTGCTGCTCGCTGCAGCAATTACATCCATCAGGTCCTTCCCCTCCCATCATAGGCCCAGTTCAAGAGTTCATCACTGTTTCTGACTCCGAGATGTTTGCTCCCTCCTCCCCTCTTCACATTTCTCTCCAAAAACACCTGCCAGGCAATAATGAAATCAATAATGACTTTCATTATTGTTATTGATTCCATTATTTATCTTTGTTATCGTTATTGCAATAACGATATGAAGCCAAAGAATTTTGTTATCATTATCAATATAACGAAAATGAAGTGCACACCCCTATTGGATAAGTTCCTGGATGATAGCTCCTTTAATGGCTATTAGCCAATAAGATTGTGGGAATGTAACCTCTTACTGTTGGGAGCTGGAACAACAGGGAATGGATTGCCCATTGTGACCTGTCGGGTGCTTCTCCCAAGTTTCAGATTAACAATCTAGCCCTTTGAGAGCTGTCTTTTTGAGTGTGTAAAACTGCATTTATTACCTTAACCATAGGCCCTTTTCACAAAGACACTTTACCACTGATAAAATGGGTGTTAAGTTTTATTATACAAGTTGCAGGGCACCCATAGAGCACACCTGCAGCCCTGCAACATGCATAATAAAATGTAACACCCATTTTATCAGTGTTAGTGTGTCTGTGTGAAAAGGGCAATAGTCTTACCATTCAACATACCTAGGTCATAATCCTCAAACCACTTACTCTGGAGAAAGTCAAGTGCCCCACTGAAGTCAACTGAACTATTCTGGGGTTATTGGCTTGTTGACTGCAGCCTCAATGGGTGCCTCCACATGAGTTGCAGTGGGCTCAATCTCCATACACGCAGTGGTGGACAAACACTACTGCCACACTTTGGGGCCAGCACAGTGTGCAGGGCAGATAGTCACCCTTCCTCCCACCCCCACAGGGCAGAAAGGCCATTGTCTGCTTTCCTGCCGTGTCACGCAGCCTACACCGTTTGATGGATTGTAGTTAAACGTACATGATTTTCCTGGTGCCAAAGGCTCTGAACTTCGTAAATATTTGCCTGTTGTGATAATACAAGATTAACACCACAACCATCACCCTCCCCACCCCTTCCCCTTGCCTGCCCACTATCCCACTCCCAGCTGTGACATGGTTGTGCGGGAATGAAGCTAGTGCCTGTCACTTAAAGCCCCCCGTGGGCCTCACTGCATGGTGGGGCAGATGGGGACTGGGTGCATGAGTGGTGGTGCCACTGTGAGCAACCTCACCTCACTTTGAGCAAGGCTGCTACGCACTGCATCCACAGCCTTTTTCTGACGATGCAGCAGATAGCAGATAGCTGGCTGCCATGCCATGCAGCGGAGTGAATATCTGGTGGCCACCAGGCACATGATACACTGCATCAGGCTGCCTGGAGTGGGGTAAGCTTGCCCAAGGTAAGTGAATCATGTGGCTAAACCCATTGGGTTTATTAATAATCAGTTGCTGGAATACTCCCATTGATTGTTATATTTTTTAAAGACAAGCACATATACAATATAAATGGACCAAAGTTTGAGAGTTGTGGAACATCTGCCACCCCCTTCAAAGTTAGCACTCAGCTCCTTTCAGAATTAGACTCAGTGTTCTTTCAAACAATGGGCATTCTTCAGATCATGGTGGCTTTCTACTAGGAAAAACGGGGTCATTCAAAAAAGTGTCACTTAAATTCTGACCATTTTTTTCAACAGCTATGACCATAGCAACAGTTTATCCAATGTTACCTCTCTCAAATTATTGTTAATTTTCAAAAATATAGCCTGGAACATACTTTTATCAATAGTAAAGTAATGTGTACATGTTAAAACCAATGTATTGCCAAATACGCATACTCCGGTTTGGTAAATCTAAAACCATTAAAATAATTAGGCTCATCATGAAATAAAGACCTCAGTACTGAAGTTCAGGCAGATGACATCAAAGAGCAAAGCATTTTTGAAGACGGTATCAAAGGCTCTAGCAGGAATAACTTGTATCTAGCTCACTCTTTATTCATACACTGGATCAATCATTGGTTGGTGCTTGTAGCTGTTATTCATGACATGTCTGGTGGTGTTATGACCTTTTTATTTTATTGTTTTAGTTGATGTTTGTGGTGTTTTATATAATTGATTTATGTATGTTGATGTGTTTGGGAGCTCTCTGGTAATATACAACAGTGCACTGCCTGCATACCTACAAGTAATGATACATATTGCTGTTTCTCAGCCATCTTGGCCAGGTCACCCTTGTAAATAAAAACTTGTTCTTCATGTGGTTAAAGATTTAGACTGATTGATTGACTGGAAAATGTTTGCTAACAGTATACTGAGTGAACAGAGAAATATTGCACGGCTTATATTACTAATCCAAGGGTGGAAAACATATTTTCCCAGTCTTTTTAATAAAGAGAGATACTACAGCAGACAGAAGAATCATCCAGCTTCCATTTCATTGTTCTCTTGTTTGCATTTCTCACCTTACATGTTTCATAATATTTAAACTTGCTTTTCAGAGCCAGTAAACTTCAGTGCATTTGACATATTTCACTGAGTAGAACTGTGGCTCTGCTGAAGTCAATGACGAAATTCATAATGGCTTAAATGGAACCAGGATTTTGCCAACCTTTACATTTATTTCTCCTATATGAACTATCTCTAATGCTGTGGATATTATCAGAAAAGATACTCTAATTGCCCCTTTACTTGCTTTTCTTCCTCTCATTATGCAGAAAACAATAAAGAAATGGAAACGATAATCAAGCTGTATCAGTGTCAATATTATCTTGCTAGTTGAAAAAAGCTCAGACTGCCTTTTCAGATTATCTAGATTGCACAATGCCATTTGAACTGTGGCCTAAGACTGAAGCAAATAACTGTGCCGAATATGATATCTGACAATTTATCAGATTCGAACAGTGTCTGCCGAAATGAATAACAACAGTTATTTGGGTCCATCTGCACTGGATATATCAGTTTGGGGGGGGGGGGGGGGACATTCCTAACTCTGAGTTTTTTACTTATTTGGTTGCTTTATTTTGGCAATTTACACATGCTCAGTAGCAGAAATGAAGTAGCCAAACAATCAAATAACCAAATATCCAACTAACTGAAAAATGTAATAATCAAACAGCCAAGAATTGATATTTGAATCTCTGTTCTGGCAGAGGTAAAAGAACTGCAGGATTGAACGAGTTAGATCCTGCCACTACTGTAGCAAGAGCCTGCAATAGACAGGGCAGCCATACTGTATTGGGCAGCCCAGGAAGAACCAAACATGCAGTTCATGGCTGCCTCCTTTAGAAGGATACTGCCCTTGGGCTGTACCCAATGTGCAGGCCAAGCCTATATGCATATTATACAAATAACTGGTTGGCATCTGAGCATGTCAGGCACATCCACAGCTAAGAGAGAGGAACTTTCGTGAACTGGATGGCAACCTCTTATCAACACTTTTATCTCAAATGTTTGCTTCTTTATATTGTTCATACCTTGGATTTGCATCTCATCCATGTATCAACATTTTCAGCAACACCTCCCTTGTCTCTTCACCTTTTCTCCTCACACTCGCTCCATACTCAGAGCAGGTGGATGGGCAAGAGTACCACCCACTGTAGTATTCTGGAGATCTGACTACTGACCAGCCCTGGCCTTGCTTAACTAAGAGAGCTGATGAGATTGCCACCTGAGGTGATACAGTAAAGCCATTAATCACTGCCTGCTTTCCCCTATGACTTAAGCATTGTAGGTTGCAAAAGCAGTTGCAGGAGGAAACAGACATGTTTAATATATAAGAAAGGACAAGAGAAGGTCAAAATTTTGAAACATGAATCATCTCTTTTTTAAGCATCAAAACTGGCAAACCCAATTGGTCTTTCAGCCCCAATCCCCTTCCTCTGAAGGTTGGGGGCAACACTGAAGCTGGGGACAGCAGAGGGGCAACCTCTCTTGCTTTCCCTATGTGCTTTAATTTGGGTTGAGAAGAATGGTAAGAACTTGGACAACAGAGGGTACTGGTAGTTTTCATCCAGATTATAATGATTGGGGTCAGACTTGGTTAATAGGGATGTGCAAACAGGATGGAGTTCGGAGGTTTGGCTGTTCGGACTAAAAACTTAGTTCGGGTTCATGGGTTTGGTCTGGCGGAGTGTGGACCTGCTGAACATTCGGTGGAGTTCTGCCCCACCTGGGAAGCTTGGGGTGCTTCAGGGACCCCCAGGGGGGCCTGTGGCAGCATGGCAGGCTGTCAGAGACCCAGCAGCAGCAACAGCAGAGACCAGGAAGGCTTGGCGCTTGGCCCCTGGGGGTGCCCTGCCTGTGACGCCAGGGCTGGCCGTTGGAGACCCAGCAACAGCAGAAGCAGCATCAGAGACTGGGAAGGCTTGGCACTTGGCACCCCGGGTTGCCTGGCCAAGCAGGCTCAGTGCTTGGCCCCTGGGGGTGCCCGTGGCACTAGGGCTGGCAGGTCGTTTGAGACCCAGTGGCATCAGAAGCAGCAGCAGAGACTGGGAAGGCTTGGTGTTTGGCACTTCGGGTTTTGGGGGCAGGCAGGCTCAGTGCTTGGCCCCTAGGGGTGCCCATGGTGCCAGGGCTGGCCATCTGAGACCCAGCGGCAGGAGCAGCAGCAGCAGAGTCCGGGAAGGCTTGGGGCTTGGTGGCTGGCACACATAGGGAGCAGGGCATTGCAGGCTGGCATCGGTGGAGCAGTGGCAGAGGCCCGGCCAGGGCTTGGTGGCTGGCACCCCTGCTTGGCCGGGGGTTGCAGGCTGGCTGGCATCGGTGGAGCAGCGGCAGAGCCCATCCAGGACTTGGTGGTTGGCATCCCTACTCAGCCGCACATTGCAGGCTGGCACTGCTGAGTGGCAATGCTGAGTGACACTGCTGAAGAGCATACACTCAGATGGAGTGCTTGGGGAGAGATTCAATTGAGTGGCTCACAGCATGGCTACCACTACAGCAAGCAACCATGCACTCCCTCTGCTATGGACCGTGAGGGAGGGGGAAGCACACTGGGCCTGCCTTTGCAACTGACATTCCTGCCCAGTGTGAGCCCTGGGGAACCCAGGCTCCCCAGGGCTCCTGGTTAGTTCTGCTGAGGCCATGTCCCCTGCCCACTGAGTGCCAGGAGCAGCAGCAGAGGCCCGGTCAGGGATCAGTGGCTGTCACCCGTACTTGGCTGGGTATTGCAGTCTGCCAGGCATTGGCAGAGCAGCGGCAGAGGCCCAGCCAGGGCTTGGTGGCTGGCACCCCTAGTCGGGCAGGCGTTGCAGGCTGCCAGGCATTGGTGGGGCAGTTGCAGACAACGAAGTGGAACAACAGTCCTCCCTGCCTAGAACGTAGGTGCCAGAATCCTGAGGGTGGGTCCTGGGGCTGGAGTGGCTGGTTGCTTCTTAATGCAGTGGAATTACAGCTCCCTGTGAGTGGAATGATGGCCCCAGAACCCTGATGGTGGGTCCTGGGACTAGAGTGGCAGCTTTTGGATAACATGGAACAACAACCCTCTCTGCCTGGAACATAGGCCCCAGATGCCTGATGGTGGGTCCTGGGGCTGGAGTGGCTGCTTCTTGATGTGATGGAATGACAGCTACCTGTGAGCGGATTGATGGCCCCAGAACCCTGATGGTGGGTCCTGGGACTAGAGCGGCAGCATCTGGATGAAGTGGAATGACAGATCTCCCTGCCTGGAACGTAGGCCCCAGAACCCTGACAGTGGGTCCTGGGGCTGGATTGGCAGCTTCTAGATGATGTGGATGGACAGCCCCCCAGGCCTGTAACATAGGCTCCAGAACCGTGATGGTGGGTCCTGGGGCTGGAGTGGCTGGCTGCTTCTTGATGCAGTGGAATGACAGCTCCCAGTGAGCGGAATGATGACCCCAGAACCCTGACGGTGGGTCCTGGGACTAGAGTGGCAGCTTCAAGTTAACATGGATGGACAGCTCCCCGTGCCTGTAATGTAGGCCCCAGAACTCTGAGGGTGGTTCCTGCAGCTGGAGTGGCTGGCTGCTTCTTGATGCAGTGGAATGACAGCTTCCTGTGAGTGGAATGACAGCCCCAGAACCCTGACGGTTGGTCCTGGGACTAGAATGGCAGCTTCTGGATGACGTGGAATGACAGTCCTACCTGCGTGTAACATAAGCCCCAGAACCCTGATAGTGGGTCCTGGGACTGGAGTGGCAGCTTCTAGATGATGTGGAATGATGGCTCCTGAACTCTGATGGTGGGTCCTGGGACTAGAGTGGCAGCTTCTAGATGAAGTGGAATGACGGCTCCCCATGAGGGAATGATGGCCCCAGAACCCTTACAGTGGGCCCTGGGACTATAGTGGAAGCTTCTAGATGAAGTGGATGGACAGCCCCCCATGCCTGTAATGTAGACCCCAGAACCCTGATGGTGGGTCCTGGGACTGGAGTGGCAGCTTCTAGATGAAGTGGAATGATGGCTCCCCATGAGCAGAATGACGGCCCCAGAACCCTGATGGTAGGTTCTGGGACTAGAATGGCAGCTTCTAAATTAAGTGGAATGATGGCTCCCCATGAGTGGAATGATGGTCCCAGAACCCTGATGGTGGGTCCTCGGACTGGAATGGCTGGCACGCCTACTTGGCTGGGCATTACAGGCTGACTGGCCTCAATGTGGGACACTTGCAGACAATGAAGTGAAATGGCAGCCCTCCCTGCCTGAAACAATGGCCCCAGAACCCTGACGGTGGGTCCTGGGGCTGGAGTGGCTGGCACCCCTGCTTGGCCTGGCATTTCAGGCTGGCTGGAATCAGAGAAGCAGCGGCCCAGCCAGGTCTCAGTGGCTGGCACCCTTTATTGGCCAGGCATTGCAGGCTGGCTGGCATTGGTGAAGCAGCAGCAGAGGCCTGGCCAGGGCTTGGTGGCTGGCACCCCTACTTGGCCAGGCATTACAGGCTGGCATCGTACTCGACTGAGCTCAAGAAGCTCTATTGCAAATTGGGAAAACCTTGCCCAGTGGTGAATCTCATGGACACCTAACCCCCGCTTGCTGGTGTACTCATCCGAGCTATGCCCATCTACAAGAGAGAGGAGAAAATGGCTGATGTGCAGTACCAGCAGCAGCTGCAGACATTGGATTGCCAGGGTACAGTAACTGCAGCTGGCACCCCTCCTTGGCCGGGCATTGCAGGCTGTCTGGCATCAGTGGAGCAGCAGCAGAGGCCCAGTCAGGGTTCGGTGGCTGGCACCCCTACTTGACCGGGCATTGCAGTCTGGATAGCCTCAGTGGGGCATTTGTAGACAATGAAGTGAAACAACAGCCCTCCCTTGCCCCCTCCCTTCATACCTTCAAATCTCTCCTTAAAACTCACCTCTTTCGCTCTGATCTGTCTGACTCTTTATCCTGCTGAGCCACTATTCCTATACCTATGATCGGTTTACCCTTATCCTTGCCACGTGGACCTGCCTGCTGTCATTCTCATCATAACCAAGCCAAGTACGGG
>QEPC01011684.1:1341966-1366050 GCA_003113815.1 Sphenodon punctatus
GGGTGGGTTGCCTGGTTTTTGTGTGTTTTCGTGGGTGGGTTTCCTGGTTTTTGTGTGTTAATGCAAATATGTAAATAAATGTTTTGTTTTAATTATAAAGATGTCATTACTGCTATTAAAGAACTCATTTTTAATTTTACTAGACTGGTTTTGTAACTTTATTGGGTCGCAGAATTTTCCATTTTGGGTCGCAGAATTATCCATTTTGGGCTGCAGAATTTTCCATTTTGGGTCGCAGAATTTCAGAATTTTTTTTGCAGAAGAATCGGGGCCCTGCCCATAAGCGCTGTCAGTGGTGCAGCAGCAGCAGCCAGTTGGATTGCCCGGTAGCAGAACCCATGGTACATCAGAGGCAGCAGCGGCAGCAGCTACAGACAGGCAGCGTGGCATGAGCAGCGGAAGGCAGGCTGAGGAAGGGTTCGAGGTTGGCAACCGGGGTGGGCAGACAGTCAGCGTGGCATGAGAGACAGTAGGGAAGGCAGGCTGGGACCTTGGCAGGGCATTCAAATAGGCTGGTGAACACCATGCAGCATGTGGGAGAGAGAGACAGTCAGATAGATGGGCCGAGATCATCTAGCCAGAGGCTGGCTGGCAGACTTATGGCTTCCCAATGCCACCCGGTGTCATGAGGTCAGTCACACGTTGCTATTGCTGGCCCAGTAGGCCAAGGGATCACTGCTGGGTTCGATGCATGGCTCCTTCTCCAGGTAGCTCTCCACTGCACCACCTCCACCACTGCCCTCAGCCACGCTGCCTGCCCTGCTGTGCATGAGCCCCTGCTCGCCAGAGTGCCCTGCACATACAAGCTGCTGCTGCTGGCGATAGGGGTGCTGCTGCTGCTGCTCAGCTTGCTGCTGGTACTGCTACTGCTAGGGCTGGGGGCAGGGATAGACCCTGCCAGCTGAAAGGGGTGGCTGCTCCCACTCCCACTATCCCCAGGGGTGTCCTGCTGCTGCTGCCGTGCACTCTCCAGAGCCCTCTCGCTCTGCCTGATGGACCCTCTCCACCAGCTCACCCTTCCAGTGGCCATAGAATGGTGTCTGGCGTGCCACGCTGCCCTTGACCCTAGGGTCCAGCATGGTTGCCAAAACGTATTCTGCCCACTGCAGGAGCTCATCGAACCGTGCCTTCAGTCCTGCCTTCAGCTGCCGACCACCTCATCCGCCAGCTTCTTGCCTTGAGGACCACAATCCTGCCCCTGGAGAATCTCCTCAGGAGACTCTGGACCAGAGGAGTCACCTGGCTGATGGTGGCCGTGGAGGAGCTGATGGTCTCCGTCATGGTCAGGAATGGTCTGAGCATGAAGACCGTGTGAGCCAGGATTTCCCATTCCGCCCCATCGTACCCTGGAGGTGCCCCTATGTTCATCACCAGTAGAACCTGATGCAAGGTGGCTTTCTGCTTGGGAAGCCGCTCAAGCATCAGGAATGTTGAATTCCACCGGGTGGACACATCCTGCACCAGGCAAAGCAGGCTCAGCCTGCTTTGCCTGGAAGAGGTAGCTGCCTTCACACTCCAGTTAAAGAAACTGACCAGCTTCCTCCCCTGCTCGATCAGGGAGCTAAGGGTGCCTGCCCCAATTCCCTTCTCCTCCAAGCCCAGAGCATCTCTGACCACCAGGTGAAGGGTGTGTGCAGCACAAGGGATGCTGGTGAAGCCCCCCCTCATGGACTGCCCTCAATATGTTGGCTGCGTTGTCCATCACCATGCACCCCTTAGTGAAGGGTGCGCCTAGCATGACCCACTCCCTCATCATGGCAGTCAGGGATGCCTCAATGTTCCGAGCGGTGTGAGGGCCATTCATTACTTCTGCCTGAAGCAGGGCCCACCTATACCCTGCTTCGGGACCCCTCCTACCACTGCCAAATGCTGCCTCCGGGTCCTCCCACCAGTGCGCCATCACTGCCAGGTAGGCATGCTGTGCGTTCCTACTCAACCACAGGTCTGTGGTGAAGTGGATGGTGGCACCCCCAGCCCTTGCCAGCTGCTCACACACTCACTCCTTTAAAGCCTGGTACAGTCCCTTAGTCCTTAGTCCCTTCCACCAGCTCAGGGTGGTGCGCGCGGGCAGCTTAAACTGGGGGGGGTCAGAAAGCCAATCAGGTGCCAAACCCCATGTTCCTGACCACCGAGAAGGGCTGCCCATCCAGCGCTATCATTTCCCCCAACATGCACATGGCTTTCAGTTGAAAGCCACGCTGCCCTCCATGTCCTGCAGCTGCCAATGACTTGGCAGCTGCCCCCACCCCAGCTCCTACATGGCACACTGATGCTGATGCTGCTCCACTCTAGCAGCAACACTGCTCCTGCTGCTAGAGGCAGCTGTTAGAGCAGGATGCTTGCCCACTGATGGAGGTGGACAACTGGCTGCTGCAGTTGGCAACCCACTGGCATCCACTGCCCCTGCCTGCCCGCTTAACAGCACAGTGCTGTGGTGTCCCTTGAGGTGCCTCACCATGACAGTTGTGCCAAGGTTGGTGAGCACCTGCCTACACTTCACCACCTTCTGGCAAAAGTATACTGCACCTCCCTGGGATCATCCACCTGGCTTGTCTTCTCCCCTACCCAGAAGAGGCTGGGGGCTCTATAGCCCAGCTGCCAGCAGCTCTGCTTTGATTTCTACATACCTGCACTGTGTCATCTTGCTGCTGAGGGGGGGTCTGCTGCTGCTGCTCGTCACTTCTACTCCGCTCTCAGTGGGCCGGGGACTCCAGGGACCTGCGGGAAGAAAAGACACCAGTGAGCCCCAGAGGGTGGGGTGGGGGGAGTGAAGAAGCCAGTCACGTGGGCTGGCTTGTCCCCTCCCCTACCCGGAAGTGGCTGGGGGCTATATAGCCCAGCTGCCAGCATCTCTGCTGCAGGCCACAATCCAAAGGGCCATGAACTGAAGGGCCTTGGCCAAAGGGCAAAGCACTTAGGGGCACTTTGGGGCTGCAGAGGACCCAGGGGGGTTTGTTGGTAGGTAGGGGTGTTGCTTGTTCAGGGTTGGGGAGGAAGGGTGGGGGAGTGTTGGAGGGGTGGTTAGAGGATAGGGTGGGTTGTGTAGGGGAGGAGGGAGGGTGTCCTGGTGCAAAACCCTGGTGGCAGCAGGGGGAGGTGTAGGGAGGTCACCTGGTGGCAGCAGGTGGGGGGTGTACCTGACTCCTTGTGAGAGAGGGAAGTTGGGGGTACGTCTTGTGCCAGCCCCTGGTGGCAGCAGGATGGTCAGGTGGATTGGGGGATGGCTTGGGGGTGAGTGGTGAGGGGGGTGAGGGGCCATTGGGTGAACATCCAGGTTTAGGGGGTTGGAATTGGGTGGACAGGCGGGGAGAGCAGCCATGGGGTGGTTCTTGGACATAGATGGTATGGTCTGCAGGGATGGATGGCTCACACCCCTAGGGGACCTAGGTGCCTGTTGGAGGTGTAGCATGCCATCCCCCCTCTCTGGTGGAGGGAGGAGCTAGGTCCAAGGTCTGCCTGTGAGGGGCTGCTGCTGTTAAACATGAGGTCTATTGTAAACAAGGCCCCAATTGTCTGGGATTTGATCGTGGATGGGGTTGTGGACCTCACGTGTATTACAGAGACCTGGTTGGACGAGATAGCTGGATGGACACACTTTAGCGGATCTTGTTCCGGCCGGGTATGCCATACAGCACCAGCCCCGCACAGGCAGCCAGGGAGGTGGTGTAGCGATTATTTTTAGAGCAGACTGGCCCATTAGGAGATATCCAGTCCAGGAGATTGCAGGTATTGAGGCCATCCATGTGGTGTTTGATTTGGCTGGGGGCAAGTTAGGGGTGCTGCTGCTATACCAGACCCCTTCCTGCTCAGCAGCCGCTCTAGCAGAGCTGGCCTCGGAGGTGGCACTGGACTCCTCCAGGACTTTGGTTCTGGGGAACTTCAATGTCCATGCCGATACCGGCCTTGTAGGAGCGGAGCAAGAATTCATGGCTGCCATGGCAACCATGGATTTGTCCCTAGTGGTCAACTGCCTGACCCACATGGGGGGGGCAAACCCTTGACCTGATCTTCAGTTCTGGCCTTGAGGTGGGTGGTCCAGTAGTGGGGGAGGTTAGGGCTACATCTTTGTCATGGATGGACCATTATCTCCTTCAGGCCAGCCTCTCAGCGCACCACCTCCAGAAGGGGATGGGACCAGTTAGATTGGTCTGCCCTCAGAGGCTGATGGAACCCCAGCGGTTCCAAGAGGGCCTGAGGGAATTAACCTTGGACCTGGACAGCCACTCTGTCGATGAGCTGGTCCAGCATTGGAACAGCTTGCTGGGGGAGACCATTGACAGGGTGGCTCCGAGATGCCCCCTGCCTCCATCTCACCACCACAGGGTCCCTTAGTTTACTGAGGGGCTGCGGTGTATGAAACAGGTAGGCAGGAGGCTAGAGCGATGCTGGCATCGGACTTGCTCTGACTCCGACCGACTTCTCCTTAGGAAACAATTGCGGTCCTATGTTGAGGCTGCGAGGACAGCAAAGAAGGAGATCTTTGCTGCCTTTATAGCATCTGCAAAGTCATGCCCGGTGGAGCTGTTTCATGTGGTGCGGGAGCTGGTCAGTCTGGCCTCCCTCTGCCTGTACGGGGACTTGTTCCAGGCCCACTGTGAGGAGTTTGTCACCTACTTTGCAGACAACATTGCTCGCATTCAGAGTGACTTTGACACCAGGTTGGGGGCAGTAGGCAGTGAGCACGAGGTTACAGAGGCCCTGTCTGGTCCAACTTTTGGGGGGGGGAGTTTCAGGAAGTGACGCCAGCCGATGCAGTGCATGTCCTGGGCTCTGTGAGAGCCACCAGTTGTGAACTTGATCCATGCCCGTCCTGGTTGGTGGAAGCCTCCAGGGAGACATTGAGGACGGTGCTGGTGAGAGTGGTTAATGCATCCCTGAGGCAGGGGAGGTTGTCACCCAGCCTCAAGGAGGCTGTGGTGTGCCCCCTGCTGAAGAAACCATCATTAGATGTGGATGCACTGACCAGTTACTGACCTGTCTCTAGCCTTCCCTTTTTAGGGAAGGTTATTGAGCGGGCAGTGGCGATCCAGCTCCAGGAGCATCTAGATGGTATCGGTTTCCTAGACCCGTTTCAATCTGGGTTCCATCCCGGCTATGGCACTGAGACATCATTGGTGGCCTTGGTGGACGATCTCCGCCGGGAGATGGATGCAGGATGTTCTACATTTCTTATTCTGCTAGATCTCTCGACCGCTTTTGATACCGTGGACCATGGGCTGCTGTTGAGATGGCTGCGAGACCTGGGGGGTCTGGACGGGACTGTTCTTGAATGATTCCACTCATTCCTCTCAGGGAGAAACCAGCGGGTAGTGTTGGGAGCTGAAACATCTTGCCCCCGCGCCTTGTCCTGTGGCGATCCTCAGGGTTCCATCCTGTCTCCACTATTATTTAACGTATATATGCAGCCCTTGGGGGAGATCATGAGAGAGTTTGGGGTGTGATTCCACCAATATGCTGATGATACTCAGCTGAACCTCTCTTTTTCAGCTGACTCAGACCCTGCTGTCTCGTTGCTATCCCAGTGTTTGGAGGTCATGGCAGAATGGATGCAGCAGAGAAGACTGAAGCTCAACCCCGATAAGACAGAGGTGATGGTGGTGGGAAGGCCAATGGAGGTGTTGGTCCCGGGGGTTCGCCCTCTGATAGCTCAGCAGGTTCGGAGTCTGGGGGTGGTGTTGGACTCGGATCTCCGCCTGGATCGACAGGTGGAGGTGGTGGTGAAGGCTGCCTTCTTCCAGTTGTATATAGTGCGGAGGCTGCATCCATATGTCTCTGGCCCTGACCGGGCCTCCCTCATCCATGCCTTTGTCACCTCGAGGCTGGACTACTGTAACACGATCTACGTGGGACTGCCCTTGTTCCTGGTCTGGAGGCTGCAGCTAGTGCAAAATGCGGTGGCCTGGCTCCTGATGGGGATGGGTCGTCGGGAGCATATAACACCTGTGCTCCGGACTCTGCATTGGCTGCCAATAGCGTGCCGAGCCATGTTCAGGGTATTGGTATTGATCTATAAAGCCCTTCATGGTCTGGGCCTCTCGTACCTCAGGAACTGCCTCGCCCTCTGCATCCCAGAGCGACTCCTTCAGTCTGCCGGGGGTGCCTTCTTGGAGGTCCTCCGCATTAAGCGGGGGGCCACAATGGAGAGGGCATTCTCAGTAGCCGTGCCGTGTCTTTGGAACTCCCTCCAGGAGGAAGCTCGCCTGGCCCCAAGCCTTTTGACATTTTGGCGGGCTTGTAAAACCTGGCTGTTCTCCCAGGCCTTTGGGGGGGAAGAGGGAAGGGGGGGGGGTTAGGGTTTTATCTCTTCCCTTACCTTTTTATTTTTATTTGTTTATCCCGACGCTGTTTTGGTTTTTAAATTGCTGGATTTTAAAAAATGTTTTTTATCTTTTGAATGTTGTTTTTTATTTGACTTGTACGTTGCCCCGGGATTCCATTGGCATGGGGTGTGTGTGTGTGTGTGACTAATAAATGCTTTAATTAAATAAATAAATAAATAAATAAACTTAGAATTTGCCCAGATGGAGGATCTTTTGCCCCCTCCTACCTTTGCCCCATCTGGCTCACACCAGGTGATGTACCACTGACAGCATTGCTGGGGGTGGGGCAGAACATGGTGGCGAGTGGCAACACAGCTCTCGGAGGGACAGCCATCGCCTCAGCACCAGACATCGCCTCTGCAGGACTAGTGTCTGCCTCGCTGTCCCCAATCAGACTGAAGTCCCACGAAGGGGAGTACTCAGACCCTGAGGCTGATCGGCTGCCCATCATACTACTGCCACTCCTCTTGTGCCCCCTATAGCTGCTGCTGCTCTCCCTGCTGCCATTGCCTGGGGATCAGACCCTGCCTCTAGCAGCCGGGGTGGGGTCTACCAGCCCTGGACTGCTGGGGATCAACTCAACAATGGGGGTCGGGGACATTGATGGCCCTGGAGGAACATCCAACCCTGAAGCACCTGCACCTGCAGCCACAGCAGAGACAGTCGTAGCCTCCTGGACTGGAGGCTTCCAGTGCCCCGTGTGGCATTGGAGGATACTGACAGTAGGCACCACCGAACCACACCACTAGTGCCACTGCTGGGAACCTCTGAAGCCTGACTGCCAAAATCAGGTATGTGCAGTTTGTGGCTTGGTGATGGGCTCAGGCTGCTGCTGCTGCCTGCTGCTCCTCCGCTGACACGGCCCCTGCCATCTCTGCCACGTGCCCCATTGCCTGCCTTACAGGCAGCAAACCAGCCTCTCCTGCTTCCCTTCTCCATTTCTCCCACCCAAAGAATGCACAGGAATATATATATATATAAATTATATATATATATAAATTTTATATATATATATATATATATATATAATTTATTCAAATTGGTAATCTAATATTGTATATATCAACACTAACTCTAAGTGCTATTAACTATTCTAAAACCTATGGAACTAAATGGAATATTGGCTAATATCTACAAAGGCCTAGACCTACAAACACACTATAAGATATTAAAACTGAATCACTACACACTATCTCTATCTATCTCTATAACTAAGCTAACTCCTACATCTATCTATCTATCTATCTATCTATCTATCTATCTATCTATCCACAGGGATGGGGGTGGGGGGACACAGACAGCTCACAACAAACAACACAGGGAGGGGTAAAAAACTGAAATGAAACCTAAATCAATCTAATGCTACTCTAAATAAATCCAAAAACAGGGGAAGGCAATCAGGGATGGATATATACATGGAGGAGGGAAGGATTCGATGGAGGGTAGGGAGAAACAACACAGGGAGGGGTAAAAAATAAAAATAACACCAAAATCTATCTAATCTAATCTAAATAAATGAATCTATGGAGGTAAATGTGTGGAAATGGGTGAAATAGGAAGAGGATGGCAATGGATTGGGAGGAACACAAACTGTTGGGAGAGGGAAACTTCTGAAAACACCTGCTGACAGGATCAGTGACTAACTCAGAAGGAGTTGGAAGGGGGGGGGCGGGGAATGACTTTTGTTACTTGCTGCACCCGCCTTACCACAAGCCCCATTGGCTCCATGCAGTCTAGCCAGTGGGCAATCGCAGACTGTGAAGTCAGTGGTCTGAGGAAAAGAGGGATGGTGATTGGGCAGGCTGGGTGCTAGTCCAAGTCTCTCCACCCCTGGCACCAGGAAGTCTGCTCCTCAGGTGCGCCCCCCCCCCCGGGCCTGCCAGTCACGTTTTCCCCGCCAGAACTCGGCCGAACTCACCCGAAAGTGGCCAAACTGTTCAGTGCTTCGGCCGTTTGGTTTGGCCGTTCAGTTCGGCCATCCGAACGGGCCGAATTTGGGCTGAAAACCGAACTTCCGAACCGCGTTCTCACATCCCTATTGGTTAAATACTGGGATTAGAAACATTAGGGAGCTAGGACTAACCTTGTTGTTTCTTGCCTTGGTGATGTCCATAGTCTGTAAGATTGAGGCTGTTCTGTCATTGGGTAATATTTTAGCAGTACTCCTCCACAAAGATTTTTTGAAGTATTGGATGCATTCAGACCCAATGGTAAGGGGTGGTGAAATGCATGTTGACTTGACACTATTCTCTGATCTACATTTGCCCCTGATTTGCCCCTGTTACTGTTTTCCATGTCCAGGGGCTAATTGAGGTCCTGCCTGCCGCTCACGCCAGAAGCTCTCCTGACAGAAGTGCCCCCATGGAATTATAGGAGTTGTAGTCCACGCGGGAGAGCAGATGGGTCTGCCTGATTGTCCGCTCCCTGATGCAGCTAAACAGCTGATTCTTCACTGCTAACACACCCACCCACCCAGATAGCTTCATATAGAACTAATTAACACAACTTTTTAAATCCTTACAACAACCCTGTGAGGTTCTTTGCCATGAATAAACCTGAATGATATGACTTGTTATGAATAAACCTGAAAGAAGAAAATAACCTAGTAATGAACATAAAAGAGAAAAATATAATAGACGAAGATATAAAAGGGGAGATGAGTGAGGAAGAAAAACAAGAATGAGATCAAATCACAAAAATTCTATTCAGTAATTTCTAAGATATTGCCCCATATTCTTGAAAACCTCCATGAGTAGTTTTATGTTTGTGTCTTCCTTTTGCCCCTGAAGTAATCATTCCAGGATTTATGCTATGATGTTACCCTGCAAAAACATTCACTGGCTATGGCAATGGAAGTTTTGGAGTTCGGTGGGTGGGACAGATATCTGATCAGCTAACCAACCAGCAAAACTGATAGGTGGTTTCCTTCGAAATACAGGCCTGTCAGTAATGCTCCTGAAAATTACACTTCCTCAAGTGAAGAGAGAGCACCGCATCATTCTGAATAGTGAAACAACCACATTATTCTGAGAAGTACCACTTCCAGAAATTGTTCCCTTGATTCCAAAGCTAGAGTAGCTAAATGCAGAATGGAAAGCTAGATAGGTCAAAAGCCTATCCATCCATCCATCAACAAATATTTCAGGTGAATATAGTTTTCTATCAAGCTTAGACAATGGTAATGGTCCATCAACTCTGGTATTCTGACTCTGTCAGTGGTCAATTTTTGATAAATCAGAGGAAGGAGCTAGCTAATTATGCCATGCCCTCCCCATGGTGGAGAGCAGGGGCCAAGGGGACAGATCTCTACTTATCTTGTTAGTGAAAAGTTAACACCTGAAGGATGAGATTTCACTCCGCCATTTGAGCATGTAAAGCTGCAAAATGTTATTGTCGGCTATACAATTATGCAGCCCTTTTAAAATGTTACTGCAGCAATTAACTCCTTGATCGTAACATTTTTCACTTTTGTAAGTAACTCTTTCATCTCACCATGTTCATTTTGCAGTGTAAAGTATCTGAGGCTCATTTTTTTAATAAAATGGCAAACTTCTGAAATCTCATTACGCTATTAGTAGAATTAGCAATAAACTATGGGTGAGATTCTGATTCCATTGACTTCAAAAAGTAAGGATTTCTTCCTGTATGGCAAATGCTATAACTTATATCCTGATTTTCTCAGTGAATGGGACTAACAAATTCTCATAAAAGTACTTCTTTATCCAAAAACATTTAATGAAAGAAACTAACTTTGCACAATCCCTACAAGGTGACCCTGGTTTATGTCAGGGGCTCTAAGGCAATAAAAATAAAAATAATAAACTTATAACCAATAAGCATGACAAATTAATTTGTCAATGGTGGACCAACTTCAAAGGGGCTTTGAGTTCAAGTTGCCAAAAAAGCCCACCTCAGAAGTATGACTACTTTTCAAAGAAGTTATGTTTTTCTTTACTTATTTGTATGTCTCTGACTGTGTGATACTGTTAGCGTGTTTGTAATTGAAATAGAAAGGTGTAAACAGACACTATAGCACCACTCTACCAATGCTCCTATCACTGTGTTTTACTTGATAAAAAACCTCCACAGTGCAAAGAAGAGACATTAGGCAAACATCAAGAGTGATTTGGGGATAGGAGCAAATGTCAATTTCTTTTGGACTATTTAACTTATTTCATGTATGTAACCTAGTCCACCAAGGAACCCAGTTTATTTTGAGGCATAAAACTAATGCTTTAACCATTTCTGCCCAACACTTTCCTTAAAATTGTTTAATAAGCTTTCTTTTAAAAAGGGAAAATATGACAGGAGAAGGAATAATGCTTCTTTAATTAGAAAAATTCAAATCAGCTCTTAATTTAATTCACCAGCCCAGCAACCATGATTAGATCTGCATCATGATATATCTCCAATACTATCAATTTTCATAAATGCAAACTTTCCTGAATATGGTTCTGATGTATCCTGACATTTTAAAATATGTCCTATTGTCCTTTTCTGTGCAGCAGACCAAGCACAGAGTGTTCAGTCCTATATCACTGTCACAGTGGTATTAGACCAGATGGCTGCTTCATCGCAGAATCAAGAATTAGAGATAATTTATGCTGTTCACTGTTATTAGAATGTGGAAATATAAAGAGTTTGCAGCTTGCATACATGAGAAGCCACTCAGATCCATCAGTGACACCCTGGCGAAAAGTCTTTTACTCTTGCATCCTTAAGGGTAAGGTTTTTTCTGTGGCACTCTGAACTTTCAATTGGTTAGGTAACTGCTTCTTTTTTCCTCATAGTATGGAGCTGCATTGCGTAATTTCAGACTTAAGAGTAATTTTGTTGGTGAAAAGACATATAAAAATTATCCCCTTTAATGGATGGTACTGTTACTGAGAACTGCATTATTTTTCCGTTTCAGAGAAATAAATTCTTATTTCTTTTACATTCCCATTAATAACTGTGGGAGTGGGTTTTGTTTTCACAAAGACTGAGAATTAAAAGTGGAAGATCTGTTTATCTATAAGCTTCTACACTGTAGGAATGTTTTCCATTATGCTCTATGCCCATAGACTTAGAAATTCCGCTTATTGGGTTAAGAGCTACAGAAATGTACTGCATAAATGAACCCACTCTTTGGTATTTCTTTACTGTTGGCTCTCATGTAACTCAAAATATGTGCCACTCTGTGGCATTCTGAAGGCTTTTCAGCATTGAAAAATGATTGAAAAGCATAGCTTTTCAACATTGCCCTGAGACCATCAAACCTATACCACATTAGAATCAGCATACCAGTTCCATAGTAAAAGTAAAGGTTTTAGTGTTCTGTGGAGGAGGGAAGAGGAAAAACATCATTAAAAGCCTGTTTTGGGGGGTGGGGAGGGGGGGCGGTTTATGGAACTATTTAAGAATAAAAATTAAAACTTGTATGTAAAGCGAATAAGGTAATTACAGGTGAGATCTGGCTACATGGATCTCATGCATCTGTGGGGGCAGAACAAATATATAAATAATTCACTAGCCAGACAAAGAAGAGTTGTCACCAGGCTGGGGCTTGCAGTGGCCCAAAGAATCCAGAGCTGTAAAAATCCACTCGCCACCTGAAAAAGTGTCCCTGTTGGAGACACTGCTAGACCCGGCCTTCACTCACTCAGGGGTGCTGCTTGTCTGGGGACAAGTAATGGATACCGATGAGCTGAGGTGACAGTAGGGCTGGGGGAGAGGAGAGATGGACTGGTGCTGGTGCTGCTGCAGGGGCTCTTTCCTCTGCCCCTCCTTGCAGCCATCTCACCTCACCCTCCAGGAGTGCCATGCTTCAGAAGCACCAGACTCACCACTTCAGAGGTCTGAGGTGGGACTTGAGAGGGGGAGAGCAGAATGGGTGACTACCGCATGCAGCCAGGCCTCTTGCTTCCACTCTCTCCTCCTGTGCCCCGCAGCCTCCTCAGACCCTGCTTGTAGGATTACTACCTTTTCAGGTTTGATCCAGAGTCTCCAGGTTTTGAGATGGATGCAGGGGTTGTGTGTTGGAGAAAGAGGCAGGAGACCACCTTGTCCCAACACGCCCTTCATCCAGACAAACATTCATCCAGATGCTTTCCATGCCCAAAGCATCCAGATGAGAGAGCCTCTCCTATATTCACTATAGAAATCAGAGACAGAAAACACATTTTGGATTAGCTGCTCCAGAATGATTAACTAAAATCTATTTCCTAGATCTTTGCACAGTCTAGTTTCCAAATATCCCAAGTGATGGATTAGTAAAACACATTGCATTGCTGCCCAATCTTTGTTTTAACTGGCTAGTGGATTACCTGTAACCTGTGAAGACACTGGGTGCGTTTAGATGGACGGAAGCTCCACTTCTGTCTGCGCCAGTCCACTTCACCCCCAGGTTGTTCATTCCATTTAAAACTGGCAGTGCCTGATCCGGGGCAGCTCTGCCGGTGGCACTCTGAAACATCTCAGAGCACCAGCAGTGGAGCGGACTGGCCAAACCAGGGGCACCGGCCCAAAGTGGAGCTGCTGTCTGTATGATGGGAAGACCCACGCTGCAGCACCAATCCCCACTAACCATTGCCATGGAAAACACCATAGAGTTGTGGGTGCCAACCTATGGGGGGGGGAGGGGTGCTGCACATGTGGATCACAGGTCAGGGAATCCACCGGGTCCATCTAAAACAGACCCAGGTGGGACTGGAAGTTGGCAGATGTGGAGGTCCACCCTGGAGCAGTTCCGGGGGCAGGTAGGCTCCATGTCTGTCTAAAACCACCCACTATAGTGGGGAAACATAGTGCCACTCATTTGCATGTACAAATGTAAGAGTGCATTCATGCAAAAATTCAGACTGATGGAAAGAATGGTAAAGTGGTAAAGATAGTGTGTGGCTAATTATAGTTAATCACTTTATTAGCCAGTGCGGGAAGTTTATCAGAGCACTTCCCATATCAGATTTCTGGTTTATACTCAGATTAATGATAACAACTCTCCCATCAATATCTAGAAATATTACCATTGACTGGGATACATTTTATTGGCTGCTGCACTTCATTGAGATTTAATTGATACGACATACTTACTCTATGTGAACTTGGAAAAGTAGATCATTGAATGAATGATTTAATTCACTTTAAACTAATTTTAAATTATGCCAGGGGAAATTATTAAGGGTGGATTTGTTTCCGATTCTTTGCAAACATGTAATTTGTACTTACAGCACACAATGAGAGGAGTGTGACTTTGAATGAGTGACTAGCACCTTATGAAAGTCATTACTTTTGTATCAAGACCAATATTTTGTAACTTAATGTGTTCTTAAACTGATCAGGACAGCAGGAGGCAGCTAAGTGGATCACTTATCTTTATTTTGCAATTTAACCTATGTTGTGACAGGGAACAAAAAATTTGGTAATTTATAATTTCCACTCAGGCTGCATACTTTGGAGCAATCTTGTAAATGTTTAGTAAAACTGAAAAGCAAAGGGATTTTGCTGCCAAATAAAATGGAAAATGAAGGATTGTAGTAGAAGCAGAATGTAATGAATTACTGGCTGAATGTTAAGACCACATCATAAAGATCTCTTTCATTTTAGTTTCCTGTCCAATATTGTTGATGAGTGGATTTCTCCCAATTCTGTCTCTCTCTCTGGGGGGGGGGGGGGGGGGGGGGGGGGCGCATACTAGTAGTTTTATTAAAGGAAGTCCATCAGAATGGAAGATAGTTGTTATGCAGAAGCAGTAACTCGCATAATGTGAGATGGCATTTCTTTCCAGCTCTTCCTGCTCCGCTGGTTCTAATAGCAACCTGGAGCTCAATTTCCTCCTCAAGAACACTGCATTTCATGTGGAATGTCAATTATTAAAATGCAGTGTCCCGTGTCTTACTTTTCACTAGATGAATTCATTTGCAAAACTTGCTAATTTATGCAAATGATCCTTAACCTGTAACTGTCTGGCTTGGATTTCTCCATAGCTCTTTGCAACTCAAAAACATATGAGTGAAATAAATACATTAATGGTCTGCCAACCAGTCAGTATTTTAATGTTACTTCTTACAACTAATACAAAATGCAGAGATGAAGGAAAAACAAAGAGGGACGTTCAGGGAACTATTTGGAAAGCCCGATCCCTGCGTGGTCCCATAGCAGGCAAGTGTAGCTGTCACACTGCAGAGACAGCGCAGGGAGCGAGGAAGTTGGTTGACTCCCCTCCCCCCATGAGGGGCCGCTCTCTGAACTCCTGCTCGGCCATGCCCTGCCTCCCTCTGCCAGACCAAGGCCACTTTTACATGGACGCCACCCACCCACGAACACCCAGAAACACCCAATGCATGGGTGGGAGAACGTCAGTGTAAAAGAGTGGGTGGATGCATGTGCCCGACCCACCCACCAACACCCACGGAGCAGCCAGGAGGGAGCCGGCACCCTCCATGGGTGGAGATGGGTGTCCAACACCTGGCGTCCATGCAAAAGCGAAAACACCCACACCCACATGGACCGGACTGGCGGAGTCTCACTGCGTCGGTGCCACGGGTCACGCACGTGCTGCCACACAGACACGCCCATGGGGGGGACGCCAGAAGTCTGGGAGAGAGCCTGTAAAGGAGGGCGGAACCATGGCACACGCACGCAGGCTCCCACAATGGCGACCAGGAAGGCCAATGATAAGACCAAGGGAGCCGTCACCGCCTGACGTGTGGGAAGGGGCCAGGTGAGCACGGGGACCCAGGAGCACCCGGGGCGGAAGAGCCCCACCAAGGCAGTGCAGGTGGGGTGCCCCAGGAAGAAGGCACAAGGGGGGGTTCCACAGCTGCCTGCATGGGGGGGTGGATGGAAGGTACAAGGGGGGCCAGCCTCCCCGGTGGGTGGGAGGGGGCCTGGATGGGAGGTACAGGGGGGTGCCCTGCTGGGGGGGAAAGAAGGGAAACACGCCAGGCCGTAACAAAGCACATGTCTCCTGGCACAGGCCAGAGGTCCCGCACCAACCCCCTCACAGACCAAGGACCCCCAGCCCAGCACATCCCAGGGGTACAGCCAGAGGAGCAGCAGTGACAGCGAGGTGAGCGCGAGGATATCACTCCCCCCCACCGGGATGGGAGGGCCATGCCCCAGGCCTGACACCATGGTCCAGGGAACACAAGGCAGGCGGCAGCCACATAACCCGGTCCCCCATCCCCCCAGGACAGCTCCAAGACAACAGAACACCGCACCACCGGGACGATGGCTGAGGAGGGCCCCCCAGACAGCCAGGTGAGCCGAAGGGCACCCCAGGGGGGAGAGGGGAGGGAAGGCCCAACAGGGGCATGGAGGGGGGCAGCAGGACCCAGAGTAACCCCTAATGCACTTCTCCCAACAGGAGACAACCATCTCCATGGCTACCACAGCCACAGGGTGGGCTCCATGCCGCCAAGCCAGTTGTCCCCCCACATGCGGGTCCCATAAGGAGGAGCCCTGCTCAAGGCAGGAGATCAGGAACTTTATACGCATGTGGGGGTCTGAAAGGGTCCGGCATGACCTGGTGTGCAGCTACAAGACCAGACAAGTCTATGAAGCCATCGCACAGGAGATGCTGTGGCAGGGGTACAATAGGGATGTCATTCTGTGCATGCAGTAGGCAAAGGACTTGAGGTCTGGAAATAAACATATCAAGGACAACAATCTCATGTCATGGCTGAGATTGCACAGGCCATGTGCACAGCCGAGTTCCAGGAGGAGCTGGACAAGTTCCTCTGCATGGACGGGGACATTGTGGCCTCCTGCACACACACCTATGCCTTCACCAGGGGCAGGCGCCGGTGGGGGGGTTCCCCCAGTGGGAGGGGACAACCCCATCCCACGGGGAGGCGCCCCGGGGATCCGAGCACCGAACCACCACACTCTGCGCATGCCCCCAACACCCACAGGCCTACCGACTACAGGGAAAGAGGTCACGCGTGGAGCAAGTGGATACCCAGGATGGCCCCGAAGAAGTGGAGGAACAGGATCCAGGTACAATTGTCCCAGCGGAGCTGGGGTGGGGGGAGGCCCTGACAGAGGCGCAGCAGCTGGGGCCGGGGGGCCGGCTGCCGGTAAACGCTAATGGCCCCCATCCCATTGCAGCACAAGGCAGCCTGGAGGTGCATGAGGTGGAGGTCGCAAAGGTGGACCAGGAGGGCCCGGCGGCACCCCCACTACCAGGTGAGGAACACCTCCATGGCGGGGCACACCAGCCAAAGGGCCACAGAGGGGGCAAGTGTGGAGGGGAGCAGAGGTACAGGGTGGGGAGGGGGCACGCTGGGGTGTGCGACCTCAACCAGTAGGGCCCAACAGGGGTCAGTGTGTTGGGGGTAGGTGGGAGGGGCTGGTGGGCCCACAGCGGCCCCAACAGTACACATGACTAACACAGGCTCCACCCATGGTGATCAGCTGCTTGGGGGGCCATCCCACAAGAGGCCAGGGCAGGGGGGCCCCACATGGGAGGGCAGAGGGGAGCTTCCACACTATGGGGGCTGCCCCACAAGGCACCCTGGTTCATGTGGTAGCAGGCAGTGGGGCACACAGGCCAGAAGCACTAATGTGGTATCCAACATCTCATTCACAGACCAGGCGCCCGCTTGTGCGAGGGGTGTGGCTGCCAGCAGTATGGAGCGAAACCGGGAGATGTGGGCCAGGAACCGGTGCTGGAGGAAGGACCTCGGTAGGGAGCTGGAGGTGGAATCACAACGGTTAGCCATGGTGCCCTCCTGGGAGCTCACGCTCACAAGGGAGCTCATCAGAGGGGAGGGGGAAAGGGACTGGGAGATCCTGGCTGCCATGATGGCCCGGTCCAGCACCGAGCGCCTCTGGGACAGGCGCCAGGATGCCACCCTCCAATACGAGCAGCGGCACACCTGTGATGGGCTGGAGGGTCAGGCTGCATGGCTCATGGACCCCATGGGGGAGGCGATGGAGGCCCTGTAGCGTGACCCCCAGCGCGACAGGCCCTGCCATGCCGCGGACGGAGGGTTGGCAGCCGACCAACACCATGGCAGCCACCCATTGATGCAGGTGCCCCCTCCGCACCTCAGACACCCATGGTTCCCCCAGCAGCAGTCCTACCCGGGCCTGGTTCATGGGGTCCCCCTCCCCCACATAGGGAAACAGGACCTGCCGACAGGGACGCCCTTCCAGCCCGCACCCCTCTTGGTCCTGCCCCCTCTGCAACCCCAGCCCCTCCACCAGAAAGAGATGCCCCCACCCCAGGACTGTGCACCCAAGACAACCAACCACCCATGGTGGCTGCCCCACCCAATCTGGTAAGGCCGCAGCACCCCGGGGCCCTGGGGGTGGGGGGCGCTGGGGGGGCTGGATGGGGAAGACGAGGCACCACACAGGGCACTGCCCAAGTAGGGAACACAGTACAGAACCCACACCAAGCACACGCACCATAGGAGCTGTGGAGCCACGGCCGTGACCGGAGTCAAGCATACCAGCTCTGTGAAGCTGTACCAGCCCGTGCAGGGTTCATAGTAGGGGTGGAACACCAGGGGGAATACGGGATACTGAATGTACCAGTATCGGATCTCCCTGGTACTGGATTTACCAGTATCGGCATACCGGATTTTTAACATTGGCCGCATACCGGTTTTTTTACATTGCGGCTATTGACTTCAATGGCTGCAATGTAAAAAATCCAGTACACAGCCAGTGTTAAAGATCCGGTATGCCGATACAGGTGTGTGGGGCTCCCTGGGTGACCACAGGGCCCCCAGTGGCCTGGGTCCTGGCATGGGAAAGGAATAGGTGCACCAGAGGATCACTTACCCCATTCTTGAATCTCCTCGCAGGGACTGTCAGCAGAGGCCAGGATGGAGCGGCCAGTGGTTAACAGGGGGGCCAGGCCGTCTGGTCGGCAATCACTGCGGTCAGCTGCGGATAGGGCTCACCAGCCTATGAGCCTCGGCGGTGCAGCCAAGAAGGGGCATGGGCACCCCCGATGTTAACCACCCCCACCCATTGTACACATCCCCCACCAATAAAGATGCTGAACCTACACCTCACTGTTGCTTCCTCTGTCCTGGGACAGGTGGCCGGGGGGGGCTTGCAGGGGTGTGTGTCTCTGGCAGGGCCCAACTGTACAGTGCCCAACTGGCCGACAGGGTGGGGGGCCAGTCCGGTGAGGCCATGGGCAGTTGTGGTGGCTGGAACAGGTGCACACAGACCTGTCACAGGCAGACTGGCGAGTGGCACCAGGCAGGACACTGTGGGGCCCGAGCACCCCACGGCAGACAGTGAGGGGAGTGTGCACGCAACCCGGAAACCCACGGTACCCATTCTCAGAACCCCTGTCACCCATGTATGACACAGAGGAATGGTTGGGTTCATGGGTACTACCCAGCTTTATTGAAGGGCTACACAGGATTATGGATGTGGGTGTGGGTCGGACGCTGCCTGGTATTCAGCTGCCTGGGCAACGATATGGCAGCAGATGGCATCCCTGTTCTCCTCTGAGATGCACCGGAATGCCGCACCCTAGGCATGTTGGTACAGGGGCACGGGTCTGACCCTGTGCACCGGTGGTGGGTTGTCCAGGGTAGTGCCTCCTGTATTGCATACATTGTGCAGAATGCATGCTGCCAGGACAAGGATGGGATGTGGTTCAGGTCAAATTGGTTCCTGTTCATCAGGAGGCACCAGCACATCTTCAGGAGCCCGAGGGCCCGCTCCACCACGCTGTGGGCGGACGACAAGCACTCGTTGAACAGGCGGTGGTCTGGGTTGCGCACCACTGGATAGGCCCGCATGAGCCATGGCCTGAGTGGGTAGGCGGGGCCCCCTATTACAAGAGGGGCCATGGGAACCCCCGCTATCACACGGTACAGGTTGGGGACGATCTCCCCGTCGAACATGCTTGCATAGAATGGGGAAGCATGCAGGATAAGTGCGTCATGGTTCTGCCCCGACTGGCCTATGTACACATCTATAAACAGGCCCCTATGATCCACTACAGCCTGCAGATTGATGGAGAAGGCCTGTTTCCTATTCATGTAGTCGATCTTTGCATGAGGGGGTTGTATGATGGGGATGTGGGTGCTGTCAATGGCCCTGATGCAATGAGGGAACCCCAGTTCCTCGAACCCACACATCACCTCCTCGGGGTCACAGATCTGGATGACCCGCTCCAAGAGGAGCTCCACGAGCAGGTTGCACACATCATGGAGGGCCCTGTTCATGGTGGCGGTGCCCACCCTGAACTGCTCCCCCACGCTCCTACAGGAATCTGTGGTGTAGCAGCATGCGCAGCAGCAGCAGGGCTGCACCCAGGATTCACAGCAGCACATCCCTTGGCTGTGGATACTCATCCCCCGGCAGCATGGTTCTGCAGCTCTCCACTCCCAGCCACCCCCCACTGGCATGTACCCTGGCCGCAGCACACCCCACTGTGTGGCCTGTGCCCCCGGCCCACACTCCCCTTGTAGTGCAGGTGGACCTCTGTGTCCACCCAGCTCAGTGTCACCGTTCTCTGTTTGCTGCTCAACCCCGTGCTACCACCTCTACGCTCCATGCCCGACCACTTGCATTGGGTCGCTTATGTACTGTGTAGCCCGGTGGGGGCAGGACACTGATTGGTGCTGCACTGGGGGTGTGCTGGAGCTGCCACTGGTTGCCAGGCCCGGCTGATCATCCCCGCGATTGCGCCAGCCGCATGCCCGCCGGGGGTGATGGGACCGCGCACACCCCAGGGTACCACTGAATCTGCACCTGCACTACATTCCCCCCTGCTGTGGTCCGCCTTTGCATGCTGCAGCTGTGCATGGTGTGGATACACTACCTGGCTCAGCTCCCTGACCTGGTGCACTGCCCGTGGCCTTCTTCATCTCTCATCACCTGTGCTGGATCCCTTCTGTCCTGTGTGTGGGTTGCGGAGCCCCGGCCCCAGCAGGCCGGTCTATCTCTGGCATGCAAGGTCGCCTGTGGGCGAGGGTAGCCTCTCATTACGTGCTCGTCCCAGTCACTGCAGCCCTCCGTCTCCCGCCTGTTGCTTCACCGGAGCAGGCCCCACTGCTGCCATGACCGGTCGTTGTACAGGGCCCTCATCTGGGGATGTCAGGGAGGGGTGGTCGCCCTGTGTGGACATGCTGTTGGGGGCCCTCTGGCTGAGCCCCGACATTCAGTTGTTGGTAGGTGACCCCCTGTCAGTGGAGGATGACTTTCGGCTCCTGTCGCGGTACATGTGGATGATGGGACACCAGGTCGGTGCCTCTGTATGCTAGGGGCATTCCCTAGAGCTTGGCTTCACCCTCCTACACCAACCTCCTTGGGGGCACCCGCCCGCCGTTGTCGTGCCGTGGACCGCTGCGGAGTTAATGGCCACTCACCTGCTGATGGAGTGAGCCGGGTTCACCCTCACCTTACTGTCCAGCTGCCCTGTACACCAGCACCATCCTGCATGCCCGTGGCATCCCACGCACACCCTCGGATGTGGGGGCCCTCCTGTGGGACCTGGGCTTTCTGTCCCCCGAGGTTGGTGGCCCACTCCGGATTGGGGACCCTTCCACTGTGGTGCTCGCTGCCCTTCGATCAGTGAGGGACCTTCCAGCTGTGTGGGCTGCAGCCGCTGGTACAGATCAGCTCCTTCCCCGCTTCCTGGTGGATGTTCATATGTGCTCCTGAGGCTTCCAAAGGGGCCTGTTCACCTGGGAGGGTCTAGCATAGGGGATGCCATCCCAGGAGCGCCCACCCCCGTGCCGCCGATCGGGCTATGTGCTGTCATCTGCTTCGATGCCACCTGCCGAATGGTTCACTGGACCCCATCGCCCCCTCTGGGTGACCGCGGCTCCTTCCCACTGGGGCTTCCCTGGTGTCCTCACCCGTTGTCTGCGGGAGCACCTGTGCCCTCCTGTTTTGCTTCTCTTACCTGGCCATGGGTCCACCTGCACCCCCCTGCTCTGCCTCTCTTTGCTTGGGGGACCCCGTTCCCCTGGCACCAATAAAATGCGGTTCTGTAATGGTCTGTCCTGCCTTGCTTCTCTTGCTGCTCTGGCAGCTGGATGCCCCTCCCCTTGGTGGCCCTCCTGCCCCCATCTGTGTGGTTGTGTGGAGAGGCTGTGCTTGGTGTGTACTGGTGGGTTCTGGGCCTGTGGTGTGTGCACCAGTTCTGCGGTGTGTGTTCCCCTGGTGGCTTCCCTGCTGGGCGCTGCTGCCTGGGCTTGCTGAAGGGGTGGTATTGGCAGTGGGCAGTTGCCCGGGCACCCCCTGGACTCACCTGCCCATTGGTGTGGCCTTGCACCTCCCCTCCGCTCCCCTCTGCTATTGCCCCCTGTTGGTGCAGGCCATATGTGGTGGTGGTAATGGCTGGGCGGCGGCAACATGGGCGCTGGGCGGCTGAGCATGAGTAGGGGTTGTGCTGCCCTTGGCTTTGGCCCCTCCGATCTCCCTTCATGCAGGGATCTGGGTGCGCATCCGGGTGGTGGCCGTCAGTGTGTGGGGTGTGCCCTTGGTGCTGTTGCTGCCCCCAGTGCTCCCAGGGCCCATTGGTGAGGGCATTCCCCATTGCCCTGTCCCTTCTCTCCTGCAGTTACTGTTGTTGTGCTGCTGGTGATCTTGCGCCTGGCTACGATGGTGCAGCAGCTGGAGCGAGTGGCTTGGGACATGCGGATGGTGGACTGGCTGTTCAATGGCATCCGTGAGTGTGCTGCCTGTTTTCTGGGCCCTGTGCCTGTGTCTCTCCATGGGGGGTTCTGTTCCTTGGTGCCCGGGCCAGCTCTGATGGCTGTCTCCTCTTCCTCTGTCCCATTCAGTGCAAGCCATGATCATGAAGCAGACCCAGGAGCAGGGGGAGTTGTTGGAGCTCCTCCTGCACGTCCTGGAGTGGCTGCACTGGCTGGACCACACACTGAGTGCTGGCACCGGGCACGGGGTCACTGGCCCTATTGACTGGGTGTTGTCCCGGGCCTGCCGCTGCTGGCGCTGCCCCCCCTTCTGTTGCCCCATTCCTCTGCCCTGACCTGCCGTGTTGTTGTTGCCCCCGTTGCTGGTTCCCTGGTTCATTAAAGGCTTTTGTGTTCCTTTCCGGTGTGTCCGTGTTGTGCTTTGCTTTGACCTCTCCTCTTGTGCGTGTGCCTCTGGGGGTGTGTGTTGTGGGGTTGCCTGTGTTGCGTGGGTGCCTTCCCCTCGCTTGCCCCCTGTGGGCTGTGGGCCCATCCCTGTGTGCTTCTGTTGCCTGTTGTGTGTGTGCCGCTCTGCTGGGGTGTGGGACTGACGACAGGCTGTCCAGGCTCTGTGCTGGGGCTGTGCGGCACCGGCTTCTTTGTAGCAGCTGTCATCCCTTCTCCCTCCTGCCGTGCCCGCATGGGTCCTGGAGGCTCAGGGGTGGGGCCGCATTGTTCAGCTTCATTTGCCTTGGTCAGCCATGTTCTGCCATCGCTGTGCCGGGCGGGGCTTCCCTGCTGGTCCCGGCTGTCCGTGTACTTGCACGGGTGTTTTCTGGGTGCTTCCCGGGGTGGGTGTTTGGCCGCTGGGTGTTTGCCGGCCCCTTCCCTTTCCATCTCACAAGCCCCCTGCGAAGCTGTCCATGTATCTGTGTCCCGGCTCAGTGCTGACAGGTGTTCGCTGGGTGTGCTCACCCATCCATCCACACCCATCTCCACCCATCGGCGCTGCTGCGCTGTCCATGTAAAATCAGCCCAAATGTTGCAATGCAGGACAGGCGATAACACCTGTCGCTCAAAGGCCTGTCATGAAGCTTGTCACATGCTGGAGCAGAAGGGGCCCTGACACATGGGCTACCACACTTTGGGCAGCCGTACCCCACTGCAACATGTCCTCGGCCTTTTGCCAAGGACGCATCGCATAGCACCCAGCAGCTCATCCCACCATGTGTCAGGGGAATATCAGGTGACAGCTGGCCACATGATGCACTGTATCACATGGCCTGGCTGCCCAGAGCGGGTTAAGACTGCCCAAGGTGTGGTAGCCTGTCCTAGGCATCTCCTGTGGTTTCACCCAATGTCTGCAGTGTCAATATTGTTTCCTAACTTGGTTACTAATCTTCATGAGGCCCTACAATATTCACCTTGCTTAAGAAATGCAGGAGGCTTTTGAACCCAAAAGTAAAATATTTAATAAAATACTTTATAAGATCAGCTGAAATTGCACCCTTCAGAGCAGTTGAAAAATACATTGACTTTTTTAGATAACCAATGGGCTAGCCATCAAGTCAAATCATCAATCCAAATGACATCAAACCGTGTGGTTTTTTTATATCAGTCCTTGGATCCATGCCCAAATTTGACCCATCTTTATTTTCCAATGAAACAGGCAATGCTTTTTACATAATGTATAGGTTGTGTGTGGAGACACAGGTATAGTTCATTATTACAGTAGGGGTATGCAACAGGACCCCATGTCATTTTTCATCATCATTTTCATTATTAAAATGTGTCATTTTTATTTTTGTTAATAACGAAATGTCATTTGTCGTTATCATTGTTGTTATCGGAATCAGTACCGATTTCAAACAAAGATTTTGTTTTTGGTATCAGTATTGCTATTAGTATACACACAATATCTAGTTTTATTTATATAATATATAATTATTTATTTATTTGAAAAACTTTATATCCCTTCCATCCTGCCACAGACAGCTCTGGGCGGTTCACAACAAAAACATAAAACATCATTATTTAAAACCAGACATAAAAAGGAAGCTAAAAATGTCCCACATAATCCCCCTCCCAACCCACTCCCGCCCTACCCACCCTATATATATATATATATATATATATATATATATATATATATATATATATATATA
>QEPC01011684.1:1380023-1417545 GCA_003113815.1 Sphenodon punctatus
GATAGATAGATAGATAGATAGATAGATAGATAGAAGAGAGTTGTAGGAGTTAGCTTAGTGATAGAGATAGCGTTAGTGATTTAGTTTTAGTGTTTGTAGGAGTAGGTCTGTGTACTTATTAGGTAATCCATTTAGTTCATAGCATTTAGAATAGTTAATAGCAGTTAGATTTAGTGTAGATAGAAATATATAATATTAGATAAAAATAAAATAAAAAACCCCATATAAAAACAAAAAAACAAATAAAAAACAAAAGAAAACCATATAAAACCCAATAAAAAACAAAAAAACCATATAAAAAACAAACAAAAAACCAAAACAACATTTCTCGAACGGCCGAACGGCCGAACGGAACAGCCGAACAGCCTAACCGAAAGGCCTGTTCAGACGACCGAACAGCCGAACCCGAACTCGGCGAACTAACCGAACTGCCAAACCGAACGGATGAACTGAACGCAGTCGACCCGAATGGCCGAACCCGAACCGCGATCTGTTCGCCCATCCCTAGGCATGACCACACTGGAAAGTTCCTTTGTCTTGCCCTCTGTGGTTGGTCATGCCCCTTTTCAGGTCAGTGTCCCTGTGAACATGGGAACCTTAACATTGTCCATCTGCTTCACTGCAGAATCTGAATTTCCTGGAAGCTGGAGAAGTGGGTGGAGCCAGTGCTGTTTTGGAGAGTCAAGGGGTGGGTTTTACACTTAAGGTGGAGAAGATAGTCCCACCCAATCCTAGTTGGACTTTCTTACTCATTGTAATATGCTTTCACCTTAGGAAATGAGAATGTTGTGAAAGGAGTACATCTACCTTGGCATTTCCTAGAGTGTACTGGCATCTTTGTACATGGAGAGATGGATGATTCATTGTCATTCCAGCGAGTACAAGCAGCAGCAAGCTAGTGCAATGAGCTAGGAAAGCAATTTTCTGCCCTATTTTTATAGCATTTTAGTAGTTCTGTGAGCAATGAAATCTTAATGCTAGGGAACGGAGGCCCATGTGATCTACAGGCTGCAGAGAAGAGCTGGCAGAGAGGAGGACAGACTGCTCTAATCTGTGTGTGACCAGGCTGTGAAAGTTTCTCAGACTGCTGCCACACAGGGTCATCATTGCCTTACTTGAAAAACCATAGTTAAGCACTTCTGCAGTGAGTGCATTTTCTAATGCAGTTCCTCTGCTCAGTAATGTTCCAGTGAAAGGTTGCATAAAAGCATTGCAGCAGTGGCAATTGCCCAGGTCTTATTTCTGTTGAGGAGAAAAGCAGGCAGAGTGCTTGGGGGGGAAATACTCAGGGTGCATTTCTCTGCCATTAACGTCAATTGCAAAACTCCCCGACAAAGGCTTCTGGAGCCAGCACTGAGGCCATTGCCCCAGGATTCCTGCTCCAATCTCATGATCAGTGGGAACCACAAGTACTCTTGCATCACAAGACCCTTCAAGGAGTTTACACTGCGAGGGGAGAGGAGGCATTTTTTGCCAAAGGGGGCATAACACCTAGAGGTGGCCCTGCTCTGAAGTCATCTCTACATTGGAGAAAAGTGGGTTTTCACCCCCCCTTGAGCTAGCTTGAGATAACTAAACTCCTAATGCAGGCAGTGTACCATGAATTAAAACTGAATTAAATGTGAGTTAACCAAATACAGTGGAAGACTGGAGCTTGAACTCATTAACTCATTTAGGATGCTTTCCGATGGCCAAAAAACCCCATGCAAACCATCTGGCATAACCTTAGTAGTGGTGGAGCCTTACATTGTGACTTCTGTAAAGTATGAACTTCTATACCACATTCTGGAGGCAATATAAGACCATTTGGCCAGTCATCCAGGGCTGGCCCGGGGCAGTTCAGGGTGGCCACCCCAGGCCCCACTCCTGGGGGGGCCCTGCAGTCCTGGGGGGGCCCTGCGGTCGGGGCCCCCAGCTCCCAGCCACTGTCTGTCTGACAGGGAGTGAGGGAGAGGCAGAGGCCGCGCATCTCCCTCACTCCCTGGTCCCCTTCACTATCTGTCAGTCTCAGCCAGGGAGTGAGGGAGAGGCAGAGGCCCCACCTCTCCCTCACTCCCTGGCCTGTAGCAACTTCTGGTGGTGGTGGGCGCATGGTGGCAAATTCAATTATGCTGCTGCAGCGTCCAGCGCAACCTGGGAGCCAGTGAGCAGGCCCGGCACGGGGCCCAGGCCAGTAGCATGGTGGTGGTGGTGGTGGCAGCGGATGAGGTAGGTGCTGTGCCCCCCAAAATGGCTGGGCTTGGGGATGTGTGAAGGGGAGTGCCCCCTTCGCCTGTCCCCAAGCCCAGGCCTGGGTAGCACCCCCAGACTGAGCTGGGGAGCACCCCCTGAGCCGGGGAGCATGTCTAGGCCCACTGACCACCAGTGGCTTCACCACCGCCAGCAGAAGGGAGCCCCACATTTTTACCCTGCCCTGGGACCCGCAACCCCTAAGGCCAGTCCTGCAGACATCTGGCAGATGGGATAACGTTTGTGGGATGCTGGTGGCTTTAGGAAACTTCTAAATGTTTTTCTTATTTTTTTGTATGTTGTTTTTTTATATGTTGCTATCCACCCTGAGAAAAAGGGCATTGATATATAAATAAAGGCAGAGTATATAAATAAGCAAGCAAACAAACAGCTGGTACAGGAGTGGTAATACTCTGAAGATCCCCTTCTGTGACACCATGGAGTATTTTCAGATGTGACAGTGGGCATTTTTACACACACCTTAAAGTTCCGGGTTTTTCAATCTTCTGGGCTTACAAGTCCACAAGTAAATTCCTGATGCATTGTTCACACACATACTCTGCCCTGAGGCAGTTCCTGGGTGCATTCTTCACACAAACACTGCCCTGAGGCAGCCTAAAGTAGCCACAGCTGTAGAAGTGAGGGGCTGCCATGAAAACCAAGTGACCACAGCTGCCTGGAGCAAAGCAGTTTACCAGAAGAACTTTTTACACACAAAAGTTCTGGGAGAAGTTCTATGCAGAAGTTCAAAGAGCCAGATGTTTAAGATCTGGGTGAGTGATTTAGACACACAGAAAGTTCAGGATGTAACAGCAAGCATGCAGGAGAAATGTGTGTGTAAAAACACCCAGTGCTAATTGCTGCCACGCTTTGATCCTGCCTGGAGTGAGAGCCCTCACCCTGGACAGGATCTGGCCCAGCTGCTGAACAAACGTGCCAGCGGCCAGGGCTGGGGAGAGGGTGGGGGCAAAGTACGGACATAGTCCTCACAGCCCTGCCCCCCGTGCTGCTTAGCACGGCCCCGCCTCCTCCCTGATGGGCAGGTGCGGCAGCCTATGAGGCTGCCATGCTTACCCCACAAAGCTCTGGCACCGGCTGGAATTTGGTAGAGCGGGCCATCAAACGTGACAGCCCGCTCTACCCCAGTCTGGGGATGGCTTCCCCGGACTGTGGCAGGGCTTAATCTAGGTTGTGAGTTGGCAGGGAGCCCAGCGAGATAACCAGGAGTTAATACCGCCACAGTCCAGGGAAAACTCTGCTCCCACCCGCAGTAACATCTGGAGGAAGGGAACACATGCGACATCACCATGGGTGGCCAGATGTGGTAGCGTCTCGTATGAAAATACCCCATGTAGTATTTAAGTGATTTGCCACATGGTACAGCAGTTCAGACATCACTGGCTGCTTTCAGCAGAGCTTTTTGGAGATCTGAAGGCACCCATAGCTAGCTTGACTTCAAATGACTATTCCCCCCTTCAGAGCATTAATGCTCCCTTATCATTTCCACTCAGCAGCATGACTCTTGTCAACTTCTTTGCTAGTATCTGTGAGGAAGGGTTTATGGCACTTGTTTTTGAGCACTGGCATATGAATAGCCAGGATCTGGTCTTAACTTCACAGCATGTGTTTGGCTCCAAACACATTGGTGGATTATGTTAAAAACTATTTAGTTGGCACTGTGTTAATTACTGGCAGTTGGTCCTGCTGGCAGTTGTGGGGCTCAGCAGCTCCCTCTCTGCTTCCTGATGATCCCAAGGGTCAGGGAAGGCTCAAGTAGGGCTGTCTCATTCCCAGTAAGTTTGGAGGAGGTGGGACAAAAGAATCCTCCCACCTCTTTCTGATGTTGCCACACCTCTTCAGTGTGTTGTGATGTCACAGTGTTCCACACAGGGCTTGGCCATGTTAGAAAGGTCAGGAGAGCCTCTATGCCCTGCCCCTCCTCTCTGATATTTTCCTCCGCCCCCTAATCTCCTGAAAAAAATGTAGTGATGTCCCTGGATAATTTGGGGAAATAGGGACAACCTAGGGTCTGGAGATGGTATATAAAAACCCAGAGACTCCAGGTCAAACACAGACAGCTGGGAACCTGTCAAGAGTTCAGGGGGCAGGGACTTGCCCTCCTCAGGCTCCCACCACTCAGTCTAGCCCTGCCCACTGGAAAACCTGGTTGAGCCACAGAAGTCTTACAATATTGTCTCATTCTTTTCTTCACGTTACCATGTTGAGTCGACTGTTCTTCTTGATTCAGTTTTCAATGACCTGTCAAAGTTAAGTCAGGGGTCATTTCATTTATATTTTAATTCAGCCAATAAAAGACTCACCGACAAATTCCCCTTGTTAATGTTGGATTTTTATAGTGAACTGTAAAAAGTCATACATATTAATTATATTTTTACATGTTGGAGGTCTGAATTACTGTTGACCATTGTTCATAGAAGGTAACATAGAAAATATGTGTAAACAGGAAAAAATATATTTTTAAAAAATCCCTCCTCCAAACCCCCAGCCCCCTACCTCTCAGCCCTATCCTAGCCTACCAAACACTTGGCCAAATAAAAAGGTCTCACATCATCTCTGGAAGATGTCCAGGTCTGGACTCTGATGATCCTCCAGGGGAAGAGAGTTCTAGAGCTCTGGGGCACCACCAAGAACATTTCTTTACATACCTTTGTCACACCAACTTAGTGCACTGGAGATATTTGTAAGAGAATGCTCTTGGATGGCCTCAGGGATCAAAATGGAGCATAAGGGAGGAGATGATCTTTCAGAGATGTGGGGCCCAGGCCATTTAGAACTGCATCTCCTCCAGTTAATTCTTTATCTTCTAAGAGCTAAAATGTGAGAGCTTGAGACTAAGGCCATTTTTAAATGGGTGAAGGGCAGGTTTGGGGGGGCGGGAGGGGTCTGTGCATGCTCAGTGGAGAGCACATGCACGACTGATGGATGGGGGGTGGGTTTAAATGGCAGCAGATGGGTATGCACTCAGCGTGCACACCCATCTGTCCGCCGGCCACCCATGCCCCTGAATGGTGTAACCCAGGATTTTCTGGGTTGCTTTCTGCAAGGAGGTGGGTGGAGGCACGTGGCAGTGCGTGGATCACAGGAGTGTGCGCCCACCTACCCCCACTTTAACACTTCCACTACCACATGTGTCCACTGGGTGGACCTGCATGGTAGGGTCTCATGTATAAATGCCCTAAGAACAGTGTTGAGATCAAACACAATGGACTGATTCCAAACCAGGCAGATAGATGCAGGTTAACGTCCACCTCAAGGTCTAGACCTTGCCTTTCATCACTGAATGCAGTTTCCCACGGATAACAAAAAATCTTTGACTGAGAGTAACTAAAGGTGTCTGTGTAATTTGTGTAACCCTAAAGGACCACTATGGGTCTTCAAATATATTTGCAATTGCTATGAGAAGGGAGGTGCAGGGAGAAGAAAAATTACAGAGAGAATCTGATTTACACAGGTCATCTGAGATAATTACACAGTTATCAAACAATAACACAGGGGCATTAACACAACTTACTCTGTAATTACCATTGCTCCCAGTGAAGTTACTGTGTAGTTAGCCATGTAATAACATGCATTATTGCACAGCAACTATGCAATTAACTGCTGTCAAAAAAATATGCTAAGGGAGAATTGACAAATGGAGCAAAGCATTGTTAAGCATAAAAGTTATATGTATTTTTGAGAAGTGACAGGCATTTTATTAGATGGATGTTGTTGTTTTTAATCTGAAACAGAAAATTTCATCAGTTTCACTTAAGATGGGAGAGAAGGCAGCAAGCAAACATTCTGCTACAAGGCCCTTGGCGCTCCCCACTGCAAGGAGAGCACACCTATAATGGGGTATATGAAGTCATTGGTTCATGGCAATATAGGAATATGCGAGGAGTAGTCCCTGAGTTCTCTTGAGTGTAGACTAGCTTAGCATTGTGTCTGGGTTGGTGCAACTCCTTTCACTCTCCCACTGTTCTTCCCCCACATAAATGTCAGGCACAGTTTGGCCCTACATGAGCCACATTGCTCAGACACGCAGATGCCATAATGATTTGTCTCAAGTGTGAGAGATGGAGACAAAGACCTTTTTTTAAACGAGATGTACCCACTCATGCCCATGCAGATTTGCTGCATGGGCATGAGAGGGTGCCCTCCCCGTGTGCATACCATGGTGGGTGAGAGAGGGTGCTCCCGCAACACATGCACCTCCACCCACTGCCCATTCAAGGAGCAATTTGCCAAAATGGCGATTGCTCTGTGAGTGGGATGCATGGGGGAGGGGATCGGTGCATGCCCATGTGCACTGGGCTGCACCAGGTCCTTCTTCAGGCAGCCAAAAGTCATCATGTGACTTTCAGATAACTTTAAGTGAAGAGTGTAGTATAAATGCTTAGACAAGAAAAAATACTGGTTTCCCAGCTATGTAGGAGAATACTCCAAAACAGATGTCTAGGCCAACATAATGCACTTGACTTTTAAAACTATAAGGGAAGAAGACGTATTAAGAAATAAAAACAGAGATTTTGTCTCCATATTTCCATTCTGTCCCCTCTCCTGTTTAGCATGTATATGCAGCCGTTCAGTGGGGTCGTGAGACAGTATAGAGTGCGGTGTCATCAATATGCTGATGACATCAAACTCTACCTCTCCTTTTCATCCAACCCAGACCCGGCAGTCTTGGTGCTTACCCGATGTCTTGCGGATGTCGGGGACTGGATGAGGGTGAGCTGACTGAAGTTGAATCCCAGCAAGACAGAGGTGATGGTAGTAGGTAAGGCAGTGGATGTGGCGACTCCCATCATTGATGGGATTTGCCCTGCACTGGTTCCCCCGGTTCACAGTCTGGGCGTATTCGATCCGCAGCTCCCCCTGGCTCTCCAGGTGGGGACTGTGGCGAGGAGTGTGTTTTGCCAATTGCATCTGGTGCGACAGCTTCGGTCATATGTTTCTGATAGTGGCCTGGCCACTATCATCCATGCTTTCATTGTCTCATGATTGGACTATTGCAACACGCTTTATGTGGGGCTACCTATGGTGATGGTCCAGAGACTGCAGCTAGTGAAGAATGTGGTGGTCTGTCTCCTTATGGGGACGGGTGCCATGAGCACATTACATCAGTGCTCTGGGCTCTGCACTGGCTGCCTATAGTCTTCTGGGCCCGATTCAAGGTGTTGGTTTTGATCTATAAAGCTCTATACGGCCTTGGCCTGACTTACCTGTGAGATCGCCTCGCTCCCCGTGCCCTGGAGCGACCTCTGTGGTCTTCCGGGAGCGCCCTTCTCAAGGTCCCCTGTGTGACCTGGGGGGCCACTGTGGAGAGGGTGTTCTCGGTGCCTGCACCTAGGCTGTGGAACTCCCTCCTGGCGGAGGCTTGAGTGACCCTGGACCTCCCTTCCTTCCGTCATATGTGTATGACCTGGCTGTTCTGCCTAGCCTTTGGCAAGGGGAGTGGAGTGAAGGGTGGGGTGTAGGGTTTCTGGTTCTGTTTGCCTTCTCTTTCAATGTATTGTTTTTAATTCTATATATTTCATATGTTTTTAAACTCTAAGCTACACCAGGCTGACTGGAGCAGGAGGGGCGGGGTAGAAAATTGTTTTATAAATATAAATAAATAAATAAATAAATAAATTTAGCATAATACAAAACATCCCTTTTGAATAGAACCTTCACATCAGGCTAGAAACAGTTTGGATCAAGTTGGAGCATGACTTTATTCACTAACAGGAAAGAAAGAATGCAATCAATACTTGTAACACTTTTCACACATACGTGACAACATTATCCTGGAAAATATGGCAACAGTATCTTATTTTGTATAAATTAAAACTGGGTAAGAAAACTAGAAAAGAAACATTTTGCTGGAATTTATCCATGGATTGCTTTGTTCATGTTCATGCCTCTCTTTGCATTTTCTTTCCACTCAGACGTAACAGCAATCTCCTTTCAGGAATGCTAATGGGAAATTTAAAAAAAAAAAAAAAAAATACCGCAGGGAGTGAATTCTGAAATCCTACCTAACAGGAACTGCAGCAAAACTCCTGAGAGCCAGGAGCAACCCTGAGAGCCAGGAGCTGGCAGGAGAACCCAAACAGCAAACTGAAAGAATACTTTGTCTCCAATGAGAACTAATAAACGTTATCTTGAGTACACTGCATTTCAGATACTCGAGGTGGTATACCTATTATCAGTTGCAGAAATAATCTGGCAAAAGATCTTTATGTAAATTAGTGAATAATTACTGGGCTTAGTGAATTTATTTGTGAAAATGAGAAGAAGAAAAAAAACACAACCCCAACACAATTAACAAACATAAAGAAAGGCTACATTCATTGAATAAATGTTTGGCCCAACTCTAGTGGCCAGTAGAGTAACAACCATCCAAGAGGAGAGGAAAAGCTCCACATCCTGAATTCCAAAGCCCCACAATTTGACCTGTTGTATAAAACGAGGCTTGGAGGGGGTGGGGACTGCATGTGGATGTGGCGAACCCGTTGTCTCTTAGACTGTAAGCCCGTTGCGGGTAGGGACCTGTCTATAAACTACTGATTGTACAGCACCAGGTACACAGCTGGCTCTATATAAATAAATACATCAATCATCATCATCATCATAATATCTTGCCTGACCCAAAGGGACTGCACCCTGTAACACAAATTCAGGAGGGGGAAGGAGAACCCCCCTGCTAGTAACAACACAGACCATTCTGTGAACAACAAAGCACTTCTTAGATTTAATGCAGTATGTTTCCCCCTGAAAGAGCATCTAAAACAAAGTAGTCCTAAGTCTCAACTACTTGGAATTAGATCTGCCTGCCAGGCTCCCCCCCCTCCATGCTTACATGCTGCTGTTTAAGTCTTTGACCAGCGTCCTCCCCACTAGAAAGATACAAGAGCCCTTCATGACGCTTTCTTTCTCTTCTAATGCGGTCTAGCAGTTGCTTTCTTCAGGCCCTGGCTGCTACCTACATCTGTGCTTACTGGAGTGAGACTTTAATTTGCTACACCATGCCAGAGTATTAATAGACAATTATTTATTGCAAATCTGAACCATTTATACTGTTTACTGGCTGACACAATGTAAAATTTTGATCCAAATGTTAATGTGTCCATGACATTGCATAATTCTGTTCCATGCCAGGGTATTTTTTTCCCCCTGCTTCTAAATGAATCAGACTTGCAGTCTGAGGAAATAGAGTTTTTAATGGATGAATGATTTACATTTTCAGACTTAGAAGGCTTCTTATTTGTACAATGGAGACCAAATTGGCTAATTAAAATAACACAGCAAATTAGAAGAATTTAGGATTTTACTGGGTGAAAATGGAAATAACTTCCAAAGTTCTTGAAGGGTAACTGAATAAATCTTACTTTAGGCGTTGGAGGGCAATTTTATTTTTAGCGGGTACCTTTGAGGCCAAACAGACTTATAAATATTCAATTGACTAGCACATAGATAAAAATTATTTCATCATAAAGGACCATATGGGTAGAAAAGCACTTCAAAATTCTCCAAATGTTTGATGAAATTGCCCATACAAATGTTTTCACTGCTGGTGAGACAAAAAAAGAGAAAGAAAGAAAGCGCTTTATAGTTATGCAATTTTCATTAAAAGGCATCTAATTGAAATGGTTTACCTCTTTGAATTTGGGATCTGCAGCTTGTAACATCACACCAGGAATGTATTCACCTGTAATGGACCACTGTAAAAATCTTCAAAGTAAAGGGAATTGAACAAAAATTATATTATTTGGTTTAAAAAGCTCTTTTCTTTTAGGCACTTTCCTATTGATTCATATCATTCAGTTAATTTTTCCTAGCTCCACTGCTCTCCTAGCTCAGTGAGATTGTTGAGATAAAAGTCCTGTAATACAGCTCTAATTAAATCTTACACAGCTATAGGCCTTTTTTACATGGCCGCTGTCGGCCTGGTGGATGAAGATGGGTGGGCTAGCACACCCGGCAAACACCCAGCAGCATCGAGACAGGTGACGTTTACACGGACAGCGCCACAGGGGGTTGTGGGATGGGAGGGGAGGGGCCAGCACACACCCAGCGGCCAAACACCCACCCTGGGAAACACAGAGCAAACACCCGTGGCATATACATGGACACATGAGACACCAAATGGCAGGGAAGCCCCGCCCAGCACCGTAACGGTACAACATGCCCAACTTTGGACAAATGAAGCCACGGCACGCAGCTCCACCCCTGAACTGCCAGACCCTGTGCAGGCGGGGTAGGAGGGAGCAGGGATGACAGGAGACACATAGTAGCAGACCCCAACCAGCCCTGTGACAGTGCCAGACAGCCGGGCGCCAGGGACCCCCCACAAACCAAAACCTGCCCACACACAACCGTGAACACAACCACACAGGGAAGGGCTGCATGACCAAGGAGGCAGGGGAANAGAAGGGGAGGGGCCGGCACACACACAGCGGCCAAACACCCACCCTGGGAAACACCGAGCAGACAGCCAGGCACCACGGACCCCCCACAAACCAGAACCTGCCTACACACAACCGTGAACACAACCACACAGGGAAGGGCTGCATGACCAAGGAGGCAGGGGAACCCCAGAGGGGGGGGGGGCAGGGGCACAGGGGAGTGAGGTAGAGGTCTGATGCAGCAGGGGATCCCAAGACACACACACACATACACACTGACAGAGGACCTGCACACACAATCCCAAGCCCCCAGACAAGGAGCTGGGAACAGGGCACATGCAGTCATGGCTGCAGGAATGGAAGCCCACAGAGCCAGCGTGCTGGCAGGGAAAGAATGGGGGTTGGGTAGTGGGAGACCTGACCTCACCAACCACCAGCAAACCCACTGCAGCTATCCCCACACCAAAAAGGAATCCATGCAGGTGACAGGGGGGCCCATCACAAATGCAGGGAGGAAGCAGGGCACCAGGACAGCAGTCAAGGGGATGAACCCCTGGCCCAAGAGACCAGAGGGAAATGGGGGGAATGAGACTGGGCCGGTGGGGGACAGAGGGAAACCAATTCAAGGTAACCCCCAAAGGATATGGCAGAGCAACAGCATATACGCCGGGGGGGGGAGGGGAAGCAGAATAACCCGTCCCTGCCAGGCAATAGTGCCACACCCACCAAGAGGTACCCACACAAGAGACCAGGCTAGTGGCCGCACAGAGGAACATGACACACAACCAGAGAAGGGGGCAAAGCAACTTTATTAAAAGGAGGAAGGGTGTGGGACACAGGAAAGGTCCAAGGGAGATGGGGAGGCATCACAGAGAGTGGGTCTGTGGGGCTGAGCACCGGCCTCAATAGGGACGCTGGCCCCGTACCCGGCTCCAACGATCCACCTGGGTGTGATCGAGGCAGTGCACCCTCTCCAGGACGTGCAGCAGCAGCTGGTCCATTCTGTAATCATCACCTGCACTAAGGGATAGAGAGAAGGTGCCATCAGGATGGGACAGCGGGACCCAACAACGTGGAACCCCAAAAAGACATCCGGGGAGAGGTCCCCGCACACACACGGCACACTCACTGATCTCATCATACAGGCTTGACCCAGGGCGGAGCTCCAAGACCGCATGCTGCAGCTGGCCGGCCATCTGTGCCAGGTGGAGAATGGCCAGGAAGACAACCAGAGTAGCTAGAAGGGAGAAGGGAGAGGGAGAAGGGGAGAGGATGCATGGAAAGGGTGTGGGTCAGCAGGGGTCCGTAAGCACACAGCAAGCACAACATATGCAGTGGCACTGGCCAGGTACACCCAAGCCAGCACCCCACCCGCTCACAGCAAGGGGGGCCACGGGGGGCCACCAACAGGTCCATACACTGCCCACACTCACAGTCAGCTGCCCGCCTCGCCTGCCACCCATCCATCGCCAACAGTGCAAATGGTGGGAACCAACAGGGGGTGCCAGGAGTGGTGGAAGGTGGGCAGTCCAGGTGGGGTGGCCAACCAATGGGTAACCCCCACCAGACAGCCTGGTACGTGCATGTCAAACCCACCAGGGCAACACTAGCCATTAGGGAGGGGTTGGGGCCTGCAACCCATGTCCCCCCCCCACCGCTGGGGGGGGGACGTGGGCTGCAGGCCCCAACCCCTCCCTAGCGGCTAGTGTTGCCCTGGTGGCCTTGACGCACACGTGTCAGGCCCCAACCCCTCCATGATTTCATGGAGACCCTCTACTGGCAGTGAAATGGCCACAGACAGTCCAAAGTGAGGTTAGGGGAACAGCTCCCCCTCCTCGATTACCAAAGCCCCACCCACTAAAATGTCAATGACTCTACTCACTCATCCACTTTCTGGGAAATATATTCAAATACTGGCAAGAAGCATAGTTGCAGGGAAAGGAGCTGCCATATGGGTCCCACACGCAGAGTCATGCCCTATTCTAGGGCCAGATCCAGGCATGTGGATCTGGCCCTCATTTTCCTCCTACTCAGGCCTGACAGTCTTGGTGCTTGTCTGTTGGCTGTGGGGGATTGGATGAGGATGAGTCGCCTGAAACTAAATCCTAGGCGTGGAATATTGGTTCTCCCGATATCCGATATTGTCGGTATTTAGGTGTATCGGCTTAATCCAATAAATCCGATATTTACCTATACCAGCATACCAGATTTTTAACATTGGCTGCGTTACTGGATTTTTTACATTGTGGCTATTGAAGTCAATAGCCGCAATGTTAAAAATCCAGTACCGCGGCCAATATTAAAAATCCGGTATGCCGATACCGGTAAATCCGGTACCTGGGAGATCTGATACTGGTAAATCCGGTACCCGGTATTCTTCCCAGTGTCCCGCCCCTACTAAATCCTGACAAGATGGAGGTGATGGTTGTGGGGAAGGCCGAGGGGGCAATGGCCCCCATCATTGATGGGGTCCATCCTCCCCTGGTTTCGCAGGTCTGGAGTCTGGACTGCTCCTGGACCCACAGCTTTGCCTGGATGTCCAGGTGGAGGCTGTGGTGAAGGGGGCATTTTTCCAGTTACATCTGATGCGTCGGTCTAGGCCTTATGTCTCGGACTCAGTTTTGGCCACAATCATCCATGCTTTTATTACCTTGAGACTGGATTACTGCAATGCACTCTATGTGGGGCTACCCTTGGTGCTGGTTTGAAAGCTGCAGATGGTGCAGAATGCAGTGGCCCGTCTCTTGACTGGGATGGGTCAACGTGAGCACATTACACCAGTGCACCACTCTCTGCACTGGCTGCCGATAATTTTCTGGGCCCAATTCAAGGTGTTGGTGTTAACCTTTAAAACCCTAAACAGCTTGGGTCCCACCTACCTGCAGGACCACCTAATTCTCTGGGTCATGGATCGGCCCCTGCGGTTGGCCAGGGGCGTCCTCCTCGGGGTCCCCCAGGTTTTCCGAGTGTCCACCATGAGGAGGGCATTCTCTGTGGCTGCGGAACTCACTCCTGTTGGAGGTCCGCTTGGTTGCTGACCTCCCCTCTTTCCACAGACATTGTAAAACCTGGCTGTTCCACCGGGCCTTTACTGAGGGAGATGGGTTGGGTTAGGGTGGGTAGGGATGGGTTTATACTGTTTAATTGATTGTCTATTGTATATTTTTAATTAGGGATGTGTGAACACGGTTTGGAAGTTCGGTGTTCGGGCCGAACTCGGCTTCTTCGGACAACCAAACTGAAGGTCCGAACTGAATGCTCGAACGGCCGAACAGTTCAGAAAAGTTTAGATGAGTTCGGATGAGTTCGGGGGTGGGAAAAACATGACTGCAAGGTGGGAAAAATGTGATTGGAAGTGGGAGGCAGCTGAGGAGCAGACTTCCTGGTACCAGGGGTTGAGACCAGGGGTGGTTTCAGGGTCAAATGATACCGATACCGAAAAAAAAATCAAATTCAGTTTTGATATCAATAGCGCTATTTTCGGTTGTTTGGCCAAGTTCCACTGAACCAAACTCCGCTGAACCTGGACTTGGGTTTCAGACTGAACGACCGAACGTCCGAACATCCAAACTGCGTTCTGTTCGCCCATCTCTATTTTTAATATGTTTTAAAATGCTGTGAGCTGCCCTTAGATGCCTGAGGCAGGAGGGGGCAGCATATAAGTTTTAGAAATTAAATAAATAAATAAATAAATAAATGTGCAAACTGAGACACCATACAAGGAGTGTTTTAGACAAATGCCTCACCACCCATTACACATTTTTCAGGGCTGCACAAAGTGCCAGTGTGGCCCTGCAACATGCATGATGGGTGGGTGATGGGTGGGTGATGGGTGGGGAGATGCTTATCTAAAAATAATTATGACCTCATTTGTTGCCGGGGGAGGAGGGGCAGGCAGTTCTCTTGGATCAAGCACTGGCCCATCCCTCCCTACTTTACACCATACCAACTGGAAAATGCACTTTGTCATATCTGGCACCAGAGCAGATGCCCACATGCAGAGTGCAATTCTGCTCTATTGAAATCAAGGTTTTCATTGACTACAGAAGTGCCAGGATGTCACCCATATTTTTTGAAATCAGAAGGGCTATTCCATCATGAATTAAAAGAAGAGAAGAGCACATGTACAACCATGATTGCAGTGCGTCCATCTCCTGGTTTTGAATAGGTCAATGATACAGCTACCCCAAAAGCAGAAGTGTTCACCATCACATTATGACTTTGATAACTTATAAAAAATTCTAGTCAGCTGCAACGTCTCCTTTTAAGCCACTAGGGTGAACACTGTCAGTACACGTTAGGACCAGAATACATTTTTTTATTATTAGTCTAATACTAGCCATGTTTTGTTTATTCTTCATAATCCACATTGACAGCAGACACCAAAATGGCTCTTTTGGAATCTTTACGCGATAGCTTGCAAATGCGTATTAACAATAGTACACATTTCTGTGTTATGGATTCATAAAATGTATTTGCATAATATGAAATCATAATCCCCAATGTGCAGTAAAAGCCCATATGAAAAATAAGTTACTGCTCATCTACTACATGATGGTTGATTTTAATCTTCACTATCTCAGAGCTGGGATTCGGTAATACACTGTTTATTTGAAACTGGGGGAAGGACCTGGCCCATACTATGGATTTGAAATCTGTAGGTTGCATTTGAAAAGAAAAATGAAGCAACTTTTTTTTTCTTAATTACAGGAATATTCTCTAAAATAGATGAGCCGAGCAGAATTTCTTAGCAATTTGTATATGCATTATATTGAATATATAAAATGCTTCCAGGCTGAATCTTGTGTTCCTACAGCCATACCAGAGCCTGGAATAAACAGGAATAGTTAGCAGGCCTTCAGATACAAAATTCTATGCGGCAATTTCTGCTTGCCTTATGCATGCAGAATGTCCCTCAGATTCAAATGGGAATTACCATTCACAGGGTAAAAAGCAATGGTGTAGTATGGATGGGGCCCCCAGGGTTAAGTTGCTCCAGGATCCTAACCCCCTGGGGTGTCACACACAGGAATCAGCAATCTTCACAAGTCATGTGGGAATCAGCTCAAGGTCTTTACTACAGACACATACAGAATTCAATGTCTCTCTGGTCTTCTGGCTCAGTAGCTTCACACCCTGCTGGCCCAGTTAAGTCTCTTCTGACTCAGCATTTAGTCAGGTATAATATTCCTGCCTCCAAAGTTCATAGCAAACACCCATAGTCCATAATATCCAATCCAGCAAGGCCCTGGCTCTCTGCAAACCTTCCCCAGGCAACAGACTCCCTCCTGGGCACAGCCTTCCCCAATACCTGGGTCCACTCTGGTCCTTCTCCGGTTCTCCTAGTCTTCAGCACCCTGAAGACCACAGAGTGGAAGATCCAGACTTCACACTTCTTCCCAGCATAGGATCAGGAGCTGTTGCCTCCTTGGCTTCCTGACAGAGACTGCCCTACTCTCAGTCTTGCAGCCTGCTATGAAGGCAGAGTGGGCTTGGCCAACTCTCCAGCTTTGCTGCCCTTAAAGGGCCAGTGTTCTGTCCATTCTGGCTCCTTATTTCCCAGCCTGTTCCTTTCACAGGCAGGTCTCAGGTTCTGGACTGGCTACCCCAGACCCACGCACATGCGCACAGCCCTCTGGCTGGCCCATGCAGCCTCCTCTTAAAGGGGCAGCAGCCTCACAGGATGGCTCCCTGCTACAAATGGCTATTAGAGAATCATCCTTCAGGCTTAAAGGACATTTGTGTTTAAAAAATTAAGATGTTGCAATGGAAATTCATTTGAAACAAAAGAAACCATAATATTTTCTCAAAATATACTGGCAAAAATAGAGTTTTGGGGTGGAGTCAAATGAGACGATAGTCCACATTAGCCTTCACCAGGTGTGTTTCTGCATGCCCGTGTATTAGGCCTCCACCATGTGGCCTCCACATAGTCATCACAGTGCTGCCACGCATGACGGAGTCCAGGGACATTGCAGGCCCACTGTGTGGGCCAATCTTTGGGCTAATGGGTACTCACGTGTCCTTGTCTCATCAATTAGGTTTGCCCGCAGCCAGTCGCTGGCATCTAAGTCTGCCAGCACATAGAGTCCCACCTAGCATGTCCGGTCAGCTAAGAGGCAGGAGCAGTAGTAATCTCCCTCCCCCACGGCCACCTCTCAGCTGAGAGGTGCACAAGAGATTTCTCTCCCCACAGTCTCCTTCTCTGCCTCTCAGCTGAGAGGTGCACTGAGAGCTCCCTCCCTCCATATCAGCTGAGAGGAATGTTGAGATCTCCCTCTGTGCAGTCTCTCTTCACGCCTCTCAACTGAGAGGTGACTGTGTAGTGAATTAATAGGCTGATTGAAGCAGTATGGCTGCATATGTAAAAAGACATTGTATGCTTGATTTATGTTTTATAGCAATTTTAGTTTAGGAATATTGAAAATGCATATTATGAGAAAACAGGCTGGCAGGAGGAGAAGGAAATGAAAGAAATATGTAGATGAAACAGACTGTAGTATTGACAGGGATATATTCTTGTCATCCACAAAGAGAGAACTAGTAAGAACTGACCATTTCCAGAACATAGCTGCACACCAAAGATAAATAAAAAACAAGAGAGAAGGTTGCAAGGATACTGCAGATAAGGATTAAGCAAGGCAAGGCAAAAAGATGGCCTGGTCAGACAGCAAGACATCTCAGAGGAAGGGTATGGGCAACTCATGGCCAAAGATCAGGCCTCCCATCTGGAGGGAGGGGTAGGCAGAATTCAACTGGTCAGGACAGCCTATAATAACAGTGACTAAGCATAAAGTACTCCAAATCTGAATAGCCAATGGGAGAACTTTCTAGGCGTAGCACTGGCAACCCTGCACTCTGGATAATCATAAAGCAGTCACTGGATAAAAAGGCCAGCCCAAGACAAGATTGGTGTCTTGCACGGTACCCTCTGACCAGTTACCTAGGTGGCTGCCGTTTGATCGGTGCTTGACCCTTTCCAAAGCTCTCAAAGGCTGTGAAAAGCCAAGACTCCAGCAGCTAGGTTCCTAGATAGACGTCGATCAGGCCCCCGCCCTGCCTCTCCTCTTGAGACCAGACCTGAGACCTCTGAAGCGTAAGAACACATATATATGTATCTGTGTGTGTGTGCTTGCTGTTAGAATAGGTGAAGGCTATTGCTATATGCAAGTGTATTGGTGTTTTATTCCCAGTTCGTTCTATATGATATAGTAATAAACATATGTCTATTTAAAGGGCTTGTGGTCTGTTTTTATAGTGCTCCCACCAAGATCCCAGAATTGGGAACTGCCTACTAGAGGTTTAAGTCTTGCCCCTGGAAGGAAAGATAGAGAAGAGTTTCAATTCATAACAGCTGCAGGGAGGAAGTTTGTTAGTGCCACTGGTGGAAGCTGCCACAATCACATTAAATATGGGCAGGCGTCTGCCAGTTTATAGGCTGGATGCACTAAAACAAACATGTGACTGGGGACTGCATGAGGATTCCACAGACTGAACATGAACTTCGTCATTTGATTTCACCCTTAGTGTTACTTCTGTACTACAAATTGCATGGCGCGCTAAGATGCACTCTAGGTCTACAACTCTGGGCCTTTTCAAACAGGCCCAGGAGGAGCCACAGTGCAGGGGGATGGGCGGAGGCCATGGCAGGTGTGCGATGCAGGTGTGTCCTGTCGCATGGATGCACACCCATCTCCACTGATCTCCATGCACCGAGGCACCTCCATTTTCTCCATTGCCTCCATGCGTGTCGCTCCCACCCATCCCCACCGATGGTCCCACGAATGCCCCCCCTTTCCCCCCCCAGTCACCCATGTGGGTGATGGGTGGGGGGTGTCTCGTGTGGAAAGGACCTCTGTCATAGTTACAGCTGTATGTTTGAACTCTGTCATAACTAAGGCGGTGTTCTTTGTCATAGTCACGATTCTCCTGTGTGAAGAAAAGTGATGTACTTTTTTATTATTATTATTATAAAGGACAGCATGGTCTTCTCTGCCCTGGTCACCATGTTATTATGTAAGGCTCCAAGCTCCACACCACAGAGCCTATGGCCACAATCCTCAATTCACTTACTCTGGAGTAGTCTCAATTGAAGTTACTGGCACTGCTCCAGAGTAAGTGGTTTGAGGAGTGTGGCTTAGGAATCATCTAAAGCATTTTAACCCATTTGGATGGGAGTGAGGAGTGCACTGTTATATTTGCGTGCTATCAAAGTAGTTATGGGAACTAGTTAGCACTTTTAAGAAGAGAAAATGAATTCAATCATTAAAATACTATGGACCATCCTTTAAAAAAAACTAAAAGTAGGGTTTTATAGTTTGGTACAAAGAGTCCACGAGGTTTCCCTTTTTTAAGTAGGTCAGCTAGCAACCAACAGGCTACAACCTACTACCAACAAACAGCCTTTCTGAAGCCCCAATCCTCAATCCTTCATGTGTGGGTGCAGAGGGCACCCACAAGCTATACATTATAAATCAAGATCCCTGTGAATCTTTGTTTTAATTTTCTTTTTGTTGCTTTATTTACTTGTTTGCTTCAGTGCTATGAAAACCAATTCACATGAGAGCATTTCTGAGCTTCCAGTTTTCAAAGCCTTTATTAATCCTTTTTGAGCACAAGGATGCACATGTAATTACTTAAAGGCTCTGTTTGTTAGGACAGAGGGGAAATGGATCTTCATGTTGAGACTAGTATTTACATTTTTATAGGATGAGATTGCTTGGGACCTAAAGAAGGAGGAGGTCTCTAGGAAAACAATTATTAATCTGTTTGGCCATTGAACACTTCCAGTGATTTACAAGACATCGTGTACGTCTGCTAAGATCTGATCAGTTTGATTACAATCCAGTACTTCTGATTTCTGCTGAGGTTAAAAACAGTAAAATAAACTCAGCTTACAACAATGAATAACAGTGAAAGTTATTCTTTTCATTCAACCATACTTTATATCAACACAGACAGCTACATCCAGGTGCAACTAGCTGCATTTGTCATTGCCAGTGAATGCAAAACATGCACAGAATTCACACAAAAGGAGACAATCCTACTTTCTCCCCCACTTAGGATTCATTATTTTAGAATTTATTTAAATGAAGGATGGCACTCTTTCGGGGCCAAATGCAGACAAGCATAGACTGTGGGTATTTTCAGACGTTACGGTACCACACTCAACCATGGTGAATCCCCTGTGGTGGTGGATGGTCCCGTAACATCTGTTTGCGTGCCGCCAGATGTTCACCATGGTGAACCACTGGCGGTGAGCAAAATAACCACGCTTTCGAGGATGGTCCAGGTACCATCTCCGAAAGCGTGGTTAATTGAACCATGGCCCGGAATCGGCGGACAGTAATGGGTCAGAATCGGGCGCAGCAGTCGGATTGTCTGCTGAGCCCGCCCGTCTCCAGGAGGGTGGATGGCTGGGGGAGCATGGGGGGGAGGGGCTGTGCGGCCGCACGGTGCACCGCACAGCCTCAGCCTCCCCCCCCCCCCGATTCCCCGCCAGAATCACCCAGCACATCTGTTGGACGTGGCTTTTTGATTCCAGCGGGGGATCAAAAGTTGATTCTGTGACGGGGCCAATAGGCGCCCCGTCACGTCTGAAATCACCCTGTGGGTGTTTTTAAACAAAACGCTTCCACACACGGCTCCTTACCGGCCATGCATCCAACTACTCGTATGAAGGTGGTGCAGGGGAGGCACGTTCCCATGACCCATGTTGTGGCCATCCATGGAGCATTTCTGAAAAATCAGGAGTGCTCTGTGCAGGGCCAGCAGAATGTACCATGGCTGCCTCCGTGGCCAGGGCAGCCATGCTGGGAGCTGCCTATGTCAGCACTCCACACACACGTCAGGTGCATGGACACCCTGCAGCCATGCCACTCAGCAGCCATGGACCACCACCCCTCCCCCCGCAACCTTGCTTGTTTAAGAACACCTTATGTGACTGCACAGGGCCCCATGTGTTTGAAAACCCTGCAGGAGTCCCCTATACATGGGATCAATGAATAGACTTGAAATGACAAAATGAGCTTCAAAGAAGCACTGATATGCAAACAGGTCCACAAGACCTTCAAACAGAGGAGACATAGCCTTTAAGAGAGGGGTCACCCCCATATGTGTGGTCTATGGATAAACTGTATGTATAACATACAGGCATGCAGAGCCTGCATCACAGAGAGCCCCAGACCCTGAGGAGATGTTATATTTAACTGAAGATCAAAAATTAATTATGGTAATGATTTCCTTTACTAAGGGGCGTATCAGTATGTGATTGTTATTCAGAACTTAGAAGGGCACCCACACCGCCATCCCGGACCATGCTGCCAACCTCGTGTGTATTACAGAGACCTGGCTGGACACTGAGTCGAGGCCAATTTTGGCTGACCTTGTTCCAGCTGGGTACTCTGTGCAGCATCAGCTGCGATCAGAGGGATAGGGGAGGGGAGGCGGTGTAGCCATTGTTTTCAGGGAGTCATGGTCCATGAGGAGGTATCAGGTATAGCTTATATCAGGTATCGAGGGCCTCCATCTTGTGATAGATTTGGCAGGAGACAGACTAGGGATGCTGCTGATGTACCGTGCACCTACCTGTGTGGCAGCATCCCTACACACTCTAGAGGAACTGGTGTCGGAGGTGGTGCTGAAGTCCTGACTTCAACATCCACGCTGACACCAGTCTTGTTGGGTGGACTGTGAGTTCATGGTCGCCATGGCAACCATGGGCCTGTCTTGAGTTGTCACCAGCCCAACACATGATGGGGGACATACCTTTGACCTGATTTTTTGTACTGGCCTTGAGGTGAGGGATCCATTAATGGGGGAGGTGTCAGCAGAGCCCTTGTCATAGATGGATCATTACCTCCTATGGGCCTGTCTCCCAGCGCGTGTCTGCCCCCAGAGAGGTGCACAATCAGTTCAGTTGGTCCGTCCTTGGAGACTGATGGAACCAAAGAAATTCCTGAATGCTCTGGGGGAATTACCCTCTGATCCACTCCCTGGGCGTCAGCACCGCTGGCCTCCCTGGTTTACCGAGAACCTGCAGCAGTGGGAAGGGCGGTGGTTAGAGCAACGGTGGTGCTGTTCACATGCTGAAGCCAACCGATTGTGACACAGAGCCAGTTTACATGCCTATGCCACGACTGTGTGGGCAGCAAAGAAGGAGTTCTTTTCTGCCTTCATAGCATCTTTGAAGTCTCGTCCGGAAGACCTTCTCTGGGTGGTGAGGGGGCTGGTCTGTCCAGCCTCCCACTGCCTGGAACTGGAATTTTCCAGTGCCCACTGTGACATGTTTGTTGATTACTTCATGGATAAAATTACTAGTATTCACCACGACTTCGACTCTGCACTTATTATGATAGGAGAACCAGAGGTAATGGTAGCCCTGCCTTGTCCAGTTTCATGGGATCAGTTTCAGTGGGTTTTGCCCACCGAGGTGGGGGATGTCCTTGGGGCTGTCTGAGCCACCTCTTGTGAACTGGACCCATGGTCATTTGACCCTTTTGATTCTATTAGATCTGTCGACTGCCTTTGATACCGTTGACCATGAGATGTTGATGAGTCGCCTGTGGGACCATGCCAGGGTGTATGGATTGTTCTTGAATGGTTCCACTCTTTCCTAGCTGGAAGAATTCAGCAAGTGGTGCTCGGGGATTATTTTTCATCACCCCGAAACCTCTCATGTGGAGTCCCACAAGGTTCCATCTTGTCCCCCTCTCCTGTTCAACGTGTATATGCAGCCGCTGGGCGAGGTCATGAGATGGTTTGATGTTCGGTGTCATCAATACGCTGATGACACCCAACTCTACCTCTCTTTTTTATCTGACCCAGACCTGGCAGTCTTTGTGCTTACTCAGTGTCTGGCAGCTGTGGGGGACTGGATGAGGGTGAACTGACTGAAGCTGAATCCTGACAATATGGAGGTGATGTTGGTGGGGAAGGCAGCGAGTGTGGTGTCCCCCATCATTGATGGGGTTTGCCCCTCGCTGGTTCCCCAGGTTTGTAGTCTGGGAGTGCTCCTTGATTCCTGGCTCTGCCTAGATGTCCAGGTGGGGGGGGTGACAAGGAGTGCGTTTTGGCAATTACACCTGGTGCAGCAGCTTTGGTCATATGTCTTGGACTCTGACCTGGACACCATCATCCATGTTTTCATCACCACAAGACTTGACTATTGTAACATGGGGTGTTTTCAGACGTTACGGGCCCCGTTGGCCCTGTACCGAAAACACCCTAGCCATTCCCCGCCGGGATGACCCCGTCACACCGTATCAGACGTGCCGGGGGGATCCCGGAGGGGAATCTGGGAGGGGGCGTGGCCGTGCGGCACAACGTGCGGTCACATGGCCCCGCCCCCTCCACGCGCCCCGCTGCCCGCCCTCTGGGGAGATGGGCGGGCGGCGGGGCCAATGAGGCTGCCGCATCGGGCCAGATTCGCCACGGCCCGGGATCCTGCCGGTGATCCCGGGCCATGGCGCCCGACCAGACGAGATGCCGGGGTTCACCCCGGCATGGAATTGCATTCGACATGCGATGGCCTCCGGCCCCACCGCTTCGGCTGCTCGCGTGGTGAATGCAATTCCACGCCGCGGTAACATCTGGGGGGAAACATTTGTTTCTCCCAACAGACATTCCAAAATCACAGCCACCACCTGGAACTGAGCATGGTTGACTGTGATCTCGTAACATCTGAAAATACCCATGCTCTACATGTTACAATACATGTAACCATGGTGACGGTTTGGCGGCTGCAGCTAGTGAAGAATGTAGTGGCCCACCTCCTCGCAGAGGTGGGCCGCTGGGAGACTATTAAACTGGTGCTCCGTTCTCTCCACTGACTACCCATAATCTTCTGGGCCCGATTCAAGGTGTTGGTGTTGACCTTTAAAGCCCTACATGGTCTGGGCCCCATCTACCTGTGGGACTGCCTCATTCCCAGGGCTCTGGATTGGCCCCTGCAGTCGACCAGGGGCACCTATCTCGAGGTCCCCTAGGGATCCCGAGGGGCCACTATGGAGAGGACATTCTCAGTGACTGCACCAAGGCTGTGGAACTTCCTCCCGGCGGAGGCCTGGTTGGCCCCGGACCTCCCCTCTTTTAGATGATTCTGTAAGACCTGGTTGTTCCGTCAGGCTTTTGGTGAGGGAGTTGGGTAGGGTGTGTGGTTTTGAGGGTTAGGGTGGGAACATTTTAAAAATATAAATATATATATATTTCTTATTACTTACCCCTTTTTATGGGATTTAATAGAATTTATATTTGCATTTTTAATTGTTTTATATTTTGTTTAAAATTGGAAGCTGCCCCGAACTGCTTTGCAGGAGGGGTGGGGTATAAATAAATAAATAAATCTTGCACAGGGACTCAACTTCCTGGATCTAGCCCGGCCTGCATTCTCATATGCAGCTGAGAAATAGCATGCTTTGATTATTACCCAAACAACTATTGTTGAAGTGAGGAGCAGAAGAAAGTGCTTTTTAGACAGTGAATAGGGCTCTATGGGGTTTTGGGCTGGTCACCAGTGTATCCTTCTCCATGACACACCAGTATATCCTTCTCTGAACGGTTTGGAAATACTGTTCCGACTTTACAGTGACAAATGCTGTAGGAAATATGCAGAACCAATTCTAGCACCAAGACTTTCAGGCAAGGTAGCTTTCATAACTTACCCAGTTCCTTCCACTCTGGTTGGGTAGCTGGCTGCACTTTCATAAGCCAGAAATAAAATCACTTATCCATCACCTTGAGCTAGGTTTGCTGGATGCTCCAGAATTTATGGAATGTCCCATATTTCAGAACTTCACAGTCCCTGTCCCTTATTTTTGAAATTTTGATCTAGCCAACCCTGCCTGAGGGGACCAGATTAAAGCATAAACATTTTAGGTCCATAGATAGGCATTTATGTCCTGGAGTCACGTTATTATATCAGGCTATATGCATTAAATTAACAATAAGCAATTTTCTAATCCCAAGGTTTGGGGGCGGGGGGGGGGACTGAGAAAGATGAATTGACACCAAAGAAGTAACTAGCACTTTAGTTTGCACAGCATCTGAAACAATAGCTCTGACAGGTGTGTGGCAGAACAGAGCCCACTGGGGTTTTCTACTCCTGAACCCCCAGCCTTCCGGCACTCCGCTACCCGCTTCCACTTCGGTACTCCTGCTGTCACCACCCTAGAGATTGCAGTCCGTGAGTTTCATCCCTCTAGGGAAGATGAGAACTCTGCCTTTTCTTTAAACAGACAGGCCCACGAGCCAGAATAATTCGGTTCCCAAAAACTCAGCTGCCAGAGCGATCAGAGGCAATTGGGCCAACACACACACACAGAGACCCTTTTGAAAACAAACAGGATAATTTCTTTAATGGTACTTACACCGTGCCGCAAATGTTACAAAAAGTGTGGTACTTTGAATTATTGAACAACAGTCATTGATCAGAATACAGAGATAGGCTCAGTGGCCCTTTTGGAACGTCTAAGCCTATACTGTTCCCTAAGAGATTACAGGCGATTACTCACAAACTTGGGTGCTCCCTTGCCATGCAGCAAGGGGATCAGTCCTTGGCTCTAGTTTATTCCATACGGGTCCGGAGCCATTTCCTCAGCTCCCAGGGTGCTAAGAGTCCCCAGAGGAAAAAAAGGTCAGAGAGAAGAGAGTGAGCCAAGCGTGACTTGATTTTTTAAAAGCTCCTCACCCCTTTTCTATGGTTGGTCATTGGGAGGTCACCTGGGGCAGGTATCTGTTCACCTCCTCCAATCAGATAAAAGTCCCATCAGCACATGCTGGCTGGAGACCTCTTCCTGCAGTATTGTGAAACCAGGCCATGTGGTTGATTGGAATTGCGAAACCAGGCCCTGTGGTTGATTGGAGGCCTAGTCAACCCCAAAATCCCGAGGGTCAGTGAAAGTCACAGAGAAAGGCAAGGGGCTGGGCCTAGTGGCTTCTGCCACAAGGTGTGAACTGTTTTATGCATGGCCAGAGCCTACTGCTCTAGGAGTCATGTTTACATCTCCTGAAGAGAAGGCTGTGACAGAATGAGAAATGTATAGTGTGCCCCCCATCGCCCCCCCCAATTTGCTATGCTATATACAAGGGCCGTCTCCCCTGCCTCATCTATCTCTCTGAAATATATAAAAGGTCCTTTCTTGCTCCCAAGAGAAGGGAGGTTTCCACTGCTTGGAGTGGGGAGAAAGGAACCCTTTTCCTCTCCAGGAGGGGAAAGTGCTCTTCTGCCACTGCCACCTTGTATAGAATGTGGACCTACATAGACAGAGATACGGGGGGGCTGTTAGGGTGTGTCTTAAACACTGTATTGCTTTTACTCTGTCCTAATTTCAGTGGTGAAGAAAGTACTAGGTGAAAGGCACAGAACAAAAACAGGAAATAGTTCGAAAACACTTAAGAAGAGAAGAGTAGGCCATTGTGCTCTGGATGTTGCTGCTGGCAGCAAAAATAGGATACACTTTTGTCAAGGCCACAGACCCAGTCTTGTATTTCACGGATACTCAACAATCCCACTCAAAACAGTGAGAGGTGAACGCAAGGTGGAACCTCACAATAGAAACAATTTATTTTTTGTCTTTAAGAAGAGGTCTCAGGCCTGAGAGACACTGAGTCAATTTTAAAGGGCTGCAGAATTTAGTCTCTAGTTGGTACTTGGAGTGATTGTGTGTCTACCATTAGGTATACAATTTAATAAGGGTGTGTGGTGGTGGTGGGGTCATTTCTATCTTAAAAGAAAAGAATTCCTTCAGTAGATTATTTTCTCTTTTGTGGTACACATACTCAACCAAAACCAGTTGGATTCGGCCCTTTCAGTTTTGATAGTGATGATTTTCAACTCCCTAGAGCTTATAGATGTGACGCACCAGGTATAAACAGACGTAACACTAAATAAGTTGAGATCCATCACACACTGACATCATCTGGGGTATGTGACTGGGCTTACAGATGTTTATGACATTGTTGTGTTTTTGAAGTTGCCCGGTAGTTCCCATAGTCTCCTCCCACCAACTGTTGACTAGAAACTGTCCCTTGATGCAACAGATCCCTTTGGTATCTCGGGTGACTGCATATCAGAAGTGGGGCAGCAGGCAGGTAAGAATGGCTGCATTCTACAGGTAAGAATGGCTGCATGGTCTCCGTGATCATACTTTCTGGGATCACAGAAGCACATGGCACAAAGCATGTTTGCACAAACAGACACAATGGGAAAATGTGTGTTTAATGCCTCTGACATTAAATCTGGAAACACCCTCCCCGCCCCCCCTCCCCCCCACACCTTTTGAGATATTTATAAAGACTAATTTCCCTTTCTGCTCATTGACATTTTGGGAAGAATTTATTTATTTTATTTTTTATTTATTTAAATTTTTATCCCACCCCTCCCTAAAAAAGGCTCAGGGTGGTTTACTCCTCCCTCTCCTTTATGCCCCAGATCCAGGCTGTTACTAAATTCTGCTATTTTGCTCTGTACAATATTGCTAAAATCTGGCCCTGCCTTACTGTTCCCACTGCAAAAAACCTAGTCTATACTCTAGTAATCTCTCACCTTGACTACTGTAACTTCCTCCTTACTGGCCTCCCCTGCTCTGATCTCTCTCCCCTCATCTCCGTTCAACACTCTGCTGCCATTCATTGATCTCACCCGTCGCGTTGACCATGTTCAGCCCCTCCTTTCTGCCCTACACTGGCTCCATTTACATGAACACATTCAGCACAAGCTCCTGGTCTTTAGGGACATGCCTTTCATTATTGTTATTATAACGACAATGAATGAGCCTCCTTTCATTATCGTTATTCCATAACGATAATAACAGAAATTAATAACAATAACAACATCAGACTTTCTCTTTCGTTTTCCTGGCTGGGAAAGGCTGCTGCAGGCAGGCACGCACATGGCAGGGAGAAGGGAAAATGGAGCAAGGAGGGGCAGCCCAGCCGAGATGACAGACATCTCCACTGGCCAACTGGTCTCTGTTACTGTGCATGCGTCCAACTTGCAACAACCAATTTGGGTGGCTTAGCCGGGTTTGAGGCAGGCATAAGGTCATATAACACTCCTACAGCTGCCCCAGATGCTTGTTTATGGCTAGTCCAGCTTGTTCTGAATGCTTCGCAGACTGGCTTTGTATGTGTGTGTGTGTGTGTGTGTGTGCGTGTGCGTGTGCGTGTGCGTGTGTGCGTGCTTTCCAGCCTCACTTCAAAGAGATAAAAACCTCTTCTCGCTCATCCCTTTCCAGTCCTTGTGTCCCCTGCCCACTCCCTCTCTTCCTTAAATCCTTTCTCCCTTGTGTTTTTTATTTACCCCTAAATTTCATTTACATTGTCTCGCTTTGTCTTGCCCCAGAGTCTGTTGTGTTGTGCCTCTCTGTGTCTCTATCTGTGTGCCGGTGAAACAAGAAGCAGCACATATAGCAACCCTATTAGTGCAGCCAGGTCTCCAATTGAATGACAATGGGGAAAGGAAGAGCTAGCACCTGTGGGCATGGTGCATGCAGGGCAGGGGCAGATGGGACCCCTGCAGCCTGGGGAAGAGAGATCAGACAAGGAGGAGCTGTCCCTCTTTCCACCTACGCCTCAGATCAAACACCCATCCTTCAGTGGTGTGGGGCAGTGTGCCTTTTTCTCGGGGGAAGAGGTGACTGCACAGCTGACTTCCAGTGGTGGAAGTCAATGGCTGGAAGAGCAGCCCCCCAAGCCTTCGATTTCTGGCATTCAGGGAGTGAAAAGGAAAGTGCAGCACATGATTTTTGAAGCTGGAGCAACAGCCAGCAGTGGGTCTAGTGGTGGTGATGTGGGTGCTGGTGATGTGGGTGCTGCTGGTGGGCAGGCCTCCCCTGTAGCTGTTGGCAGAGGCTGGTGGGGTGGTGATGGGAAGCAGCTGCTGTGGCACCTGAGCCTACAGGCCTGACAGCACTGAATTGGTGGTGACTCAATACTTGGAGCGGTCAGCAGAGGATCCCAGCAATGATCCATTGACCTACTGGGCCCACAAAGGACAGGTGTGGCAGACCCTGGCCAAGGTGGTCCAGGAGTTATTAAGCTGCCCACCAACCCATGTGCCGAGTGAGCAGGTTTTTCTTGATAGCAGGGGACATTATTAGCCCGTATCGCTCACGCCTGTCACCTGAATTGGTGGAGCAGCTGGTATTTCTAAAGGTCAACTTGCTGCTGATGGGATTCCCCGAGCTGCCTTGTGATATGGAGTGAGGGACATAGTGCTGTCTCAAGGGGCAGCTCATTGAGAGAGAGAGAGAGTTCACAGGACGCAAACGGGTTGTTTGCTGCAACTTTCACACTTGGGGGTACCATGCCATGCCCTCCTGGGGTGTTTGCTGCAAGTTTATAACCATTCACACTTGGGGATGCCTCACCATGCCAAATCCCACAGTCTGCCCCCTGCCCCTGCTCCTCCTTCTCTACATCCACTGCCAAAACATGTAAATTGTCCGGTATTTGCATTGCGTGTTCAATGGGTGGCCAAATTGGTGTTGGGATTGTTAGGGTGCTTGCTTACACACAATGGCCAAATAAATGATATGGGGTTTTGACACCCGATCTTTATTATGTCTAAAGACACCCTATGTGAAAATGAAAGTGGCTGGTACTGTTACAGAGTTTACCACAGACCATTCGCTATCTGCACGTCGTCTTGTTGTGATAAGATTGCAACATGATGTCGATTTCCGTGAGACTTTGGACCATTATGAATTATCTGTTGTACTACAATCAATGTTCAATGTTCCAAGTAGATGGAACAATGCATCAATGTCAGTCAAAAAGTCAATTGATTCACATTTTGAAGACTCTTCCAAAGCAAGCAACTGACAACACAACCAATAGCTTAAAAGAGTCTTTCTGCATAGCAATAGTAGATGGTATGGTGGAGCTACAAGCTGTTTAAAAAAACAAAGATTGTTCAAACTTCTCAGGAACTGATTGAGGTCTTCACTGCAAAGCTACAGCAAAATATTGGAAGTATGATGAAGTTCACCTGGTGTTTGATACATACACTGAAGAGTCCATTAAGAATCTTACTAGGGACAAGTTCAGGGTGTTTCACCAACATACTACAAAATCAGTGATAATACCAATATCTCAAATGTTCTGATGAAGAAGCTGCTGTCACACATCTTCACTAAAGATGAGTTAACTGTGTACCTTGCACACAAGATGCTACAGTGTGCAAATAATTGTGCAAAGGACTTTGTTGTTGCATGGCATACTGAAGTGGCTGCAACACACACTGTTCCTTGGACTCAATTCAGAGTACGCAAGAAGAGACTGATACTGAAATCATCCTGCATTCCATCAGTGCTAAGGAGAGATGTGCTATTAGACTACTTATATTTGCACAAGACAGATGTTTTAGTCCTTACTGTGAGATGCTACCCAAGACTTCCTCCAGATTTTTTTGTGTGCCTGATTCAGGCAAATGGATTCCGCTTGCCGACATATATCTGTCTCTTTGACCACTAAAATCATCTATCCTACATGGCTTTCATGCCCTGTCAGACTGTAACTCTACTGGTACTTTAGCAAGAAAGAGTAAGTTATCTTACTGGAAGGCATTCAATTCAGCAAGCGAAGAGAAGCTTATTGCCCTTAAGACACTTGGAACACATGACACAGTCTCTGACAACGTCGTGGATGAACTGAAGGCATTCATATGCCATGTTTATCATGTCAATGCCAAGATAACTACACTTGCAGAGTTATGTTGGTGGATATTTGTTAAAAAACAAGATCCATGGAGAAAAATTGCCTCCAGCAAGAGGTGCACTAATTCCTGCAATCAAGAGAGCAAACTATCAAGCTCTGGTGTGGTCCCAGTGTGATGTAGCAAAACCAACCCTTCCGTCTCCAGTAGGACACAGTTAGGTAAAAAATGATGATGAACACATCACTCCAGTAATGTGTGACATACCATGTACTCCTGCATCAGTCCTGCAGTTGATCAAATGCTCATGTGTTAAGAAAAAATGCTTTCCACCCTGCAAATGCTTGGTTTACAACAAAGGCTTTTTTTACATGGACACCGCTGCCGGCCTGGTGGGTGGAGATGGGTGGAGATGGGTGGGTGAGCACACCCAGAAAACACCCGGCGGTGCCGAGCCGGGTGATGTTTACACAGATGGTGCCATGGGGGGTTGTGGGATGGAAGGAGAGGGGCCGGCACACACGCAGCGGCCAAACACCCACCCCGGGACACACCAAGCAAACACCCATGACATTTTCAAGGACAGCCAAGACAGAGAACGGCAGGGAAGCCCCACCCAGCACAGCAATGGGACAACATGGCTGACTGAGGGCAAATGAAGCCCCGTCACGAGCTCTGCCCCTGAACCGCCAGACTCTGTGCGGATGGGGTAGGAGGGAGCAGGGATGACAGGAGACACACAGTAGTGGCCCCTGGCCAGCCCCATGTCAGGGGTCAGACAGCGGGGCACCACGGACCCCCCCCAACCAGAACCTGCCTGCCCACAACCGTGAACACAGCCACACAGGGAAGGGCTGCATGGGCAAGGAGGTGGGGGGATCCCAGCGGGGTGGGGGGTGGGGTGGGGTGGGAAGGGACACAGGGGAGAAAGGCAGAGGCCCGAAGCAGCAGGGGACCCCAACACAAACACCCACCCACCCGGCAGAGCCCCTGCACACACGATCCCAAGGCCCCCGTAGAACGAACTGGGAACGAGACACAGACGGTCATGGCAGCAGGGATGGAAGTCCACAGCACAGCCAGGCTGGTGGAAATGGTGGGGGGGGGGCAGAACACACCAACTGCCAGCAAACCCGCTGCAGCTCTCTGAACACCAACAACGGATGCGTGTGGGCAAAGGGGGGGAACACCACAAAGACAGGGAGGGGGCAAGGCACCAGGACAACAGCCAAGAGGATGGACTCCAGCCCGAGGGACCACAGAGAAAGGGGGGCATTGAGACAGGGCTGGAGGGGGACAGAAGGAAGCCAAGACAGGCAGCCACAGGACAAGGAAACCAGGGTCAACCCCAAAGGATCCGACAGAGCTGCAGCACACCGGGAGAGGGGGAGAGTTTGAGACAGCCAGTCCCTGCCAGGCAACTGTGGCACAACCACCAAGAGGCTCCCACACAGATGACCAGGCCAAAGGGAACACTAGGACACACAACCAGAGAAGGGGGCAAAGCAACTTTAATAACAAGGGGGAACAGAGTGGGACACGGAAAAGGTACAAGGAAGCTGGGGAGGTGGCACAGACAGCGAGTTGGTGGGGTAAATCCCCACCCTCAATAGGGACGCCGACCCTGTACCCGGCTCCAACAATCCATCTGGGCGTGGTCGAGCCAGTGCACCCTCTGCAGGAGGTGCAGCAGTAGCTGCGCAACCTCCTTCTGCTCCCTGGTCCACTCTGCAATCATTGTCTGCACTAAGGGAGAGAGGGAGAGTGCCATCAGGACGGTACAAGGGCCCCAACAACATGGAACCCCAAACAGACACCCGGGGAGAGGGCCCCACACACACGCAGCACACTCACTAATCTCCTCATAGAACCATACCCCAGCATGGAGCTCCGAGGCCGCAAGCTGGAGCTGGCCGGCCATGTGTGCCAGGCGATGAACAGCCAGGAAGACAACCAGAGTAGCTAGAAGGGAGAAGGGAGAGGGAGACGGGGAGTGAGTGCATGAAAATGGTGTGGGTCAGTAGGGGTCAGAAAGCACACAGCACGCACAACCCACACATAGACCCCGGTACACCCATGCCAGCACCCCAACCGCTTGGATCAAGGGGGAACACGGGCAGCCAACAGATGGCCTCTAACCAGCCTGCACTCACGGTCAGCAGCCCATCTCTCCTGCAGCCCATCCATCACCAAGCGGCAAGCATGCAGATGGTGGGAACCAACAGGGGGTGACAAGAGCGGCAATAGGTCGGCCAGCCCTGGATGGGGGCCAGCCAATGGGCAATCCCCGCCCGACACTGTGTTTGGCCCATGCCAAGTTCAGCAGGGCAACACTAGCTGATAGGGAGGGGTTGGGGCCTGCACTCAGCACCCACCCACGTACAGGTGCATAATGGACAGCATGGCCAAGGGACAGCACAATCACACACATGGCACACGCAATGCACCGCAGACCTGCCAAGTGACCCAGGTGATTGACAACAACATCACAGGAAGAACTAGGCAGCTTCCCAGAGTACTGGGGGCCCGCACAGGGTCGCAGGACACCAGGTGGCCACCAACAGATCAAGGACAGTGCTGTCAACAGAACGCTTGAGCCCCCACCACCCCACAGGCAGAACCCCTGATCAAGTAGTGAGCCCCCAGGGGAATGCATCACATACCCCAGGTTGGTACCAGACAGTCCCAGCCATCCTGAACATGAACCCCTGGACCCCAAGCACATGACACATGGGGAAGGCTCCAGCCATGGGGGTGGCGATCGTAGTGGAACACTGACACAAAAGCACTATGGGATGTACAGCCACAGGCAAGGTCTTTATTAGAGATGGGGTGAAAGGTGGGGTACGGGTACAGAGAGGCTGGTTAACGGGGGCTCATGGGCCCGTGGCCATTCCATGCAACCAGTACACGGCACCATCGTGGCTCCCACCTCAAGAGGGATGGAGGCGTTCAGTAATGCTACAGGGCTGGCGGTGGGAGTGTACAGAAGCAGCAATGGGGTCTGGCAGATGGGGCATCCGACCAAAGGGTCGCACCTTACTATGGGGTGGAGCAGCAATGTCCACGGGGAGGCAGGGCACAGTACAGTCATTGGTATGACATTGTGATGGAGCATGAGGTTGGGATGTCCAGCTCAGGGAGAGGCTGGAGGGTGCCTTGTAAACATTTGGCCCAGGACAAGACCCTCCCAGGCAAATAGGCCCCTGCGGAATTCCCAGGAATGGACATGCGCATCCACCATGAACTGGGGCAGGAGGTGGTTCCCTCCCTGTGGCAGCTGCAGCCCTGACATCTGGTAGGTTCATCACCGATTGCAGGGTGCCCAGATCCAATGCGATAGGGGTCCCAGTCAGTAGTGGTCCACCAACATCAAGGGGTAGCAGGCCCAGCTCTCCAAGAATGGCCTGGAAATTTGATCATGGATGGGATACTCTACGGGCATGCAGTAGGATGCCAGTGTAGTCGGTAGCAACATGGGGACCCCTGGCCTTGAGGGCCAATCCATACTCTGGACGTGCAGCCACCAGGAGAACAGCTGTGATCTCCTGTGTGGTCCATGGCACAACAACAGTGACTGGGTGCCCCCACAGTGGATGTTGCAGGAGGGTGAAACCAAGCTTCCCGGCATGCCTCCAGAAAGCTGGACCCCCGAATGGATGGCCTATCACCCACATGTATTGTGACAGGAGATTGAATCCATCCGCCACTGACAGGAGGTCACTCAATAGCAGCTGGACATTGCAGCTCTGCCACAGTGTTCCCAACAGCATGTTGGCACATGGCAACCACCCCTCCCTTGCACAATCACTGGCCTCGGGACCTGTTCCACACCCTGCCATTACCGTTGCAAGGGCTGCTCGCAGGTTTGCGCAGGGGTCCTACGGAGAGCGGTTGTGAATGAGCAATGCTCGAGGAGCTGCACAGTGCTAGCTGGGGTGAGGCCATACACAGCTGATAGGCCCTATGAATCCCTGACCCACACACCGGGTGGGAGCATTCCAGTGCTAGCGATGACAGATCACCAAGGCCACTGCTGCCTCTAGCAGGGAACTAATGAGGCACTCCATGCAGCATATCTTGATCGATCACAGCTGCACAATGCTGTGGCCTTCACTCACTGTGACTGATACAGGGCTGTTGTGGATGCACCCTGGCCAGTGATCGTATGAGGGCATGGCACGGGCACATGGCACGGGCACAGGGGGGGAGGTAGACCTCCTGGCCCACATTGCAGCCTTGCTGTGGCCCCCTAGCCCCCAGGCGTTCCATGCTGGGGGGGGATGTGCTGGCGGCCCAGTGAGTGGGGATCCCTATCAGGTGCGCAGAACACACCCACAGTACTGCACCAATCGATGGGCACACAACATGATCCGCCAGAGTACATATGTGGGCCAGTTCCAGTGCCTGGGTGTGGGGTGTAGAGAGAGGTGGTTTGGATGTGGTGGATGAGGGGTGATTGTGACGGAGAGCAGAGCTAGAACATTGGTGGTGTTGTCCAGTAGAGGGTGTATGTACAGAGCATGGGGGAGGAGGGTGTGTAGTGTGGTTTGCCCATTTCAGCGGTCCCCATTACCCTGGGACAGCCGTTGACCGACAGGGGACGTGTGAGGCATGGTGTTGGTGTACAGGGAGAACAGGGTGTGGGGGTTGGTGGACCAGGCCGCAACTGGGTGGTAGGTTGGTGTACAGGCTGGTGACTGGCTGGGTTCTTACAGGGGACACTGTCACAGCTGTGCAGGCCGTGGGGCAAGCCACCCTCTCACATACCGCCAAGTAGAGTAGCTGCGTGGTGATCCATCACTGGTTCCGGTAGTGGGTTCCCACTGTGTGTGTGTTGTTGGTGGTACCATGCTGCCTGTTGATGAGCCCCCTGAGGAGAGGGCCATCCTGTTAATAGTCCTGGCCTCCTGCTTCATGATCCTGGACCAGGTATTCCAACTGTGGACCGAGCTACTACTGCCAGGGCCCTGCTTCTACAACCATGGAGAAAGGCGCAGGAGAGCAGCCAACATGCGTCAAGCAGCATCGTTGCGGTGGGCAAGGAGGATAGCTGCCCGCCGACATGCCCTGTTCAGAACAGCTGTGTCCCAGGACATGCGGCTTGTCCTTTCCTGGTGGTCTCTCAACCTATGCAGCCATTGTGTGACTGTCCCAACGCGGAGGATGAATTGAATGTGTTCGCGCACCAATGAATGGTGGGAGAACATGCTGGCTACCTGGATGGATGAGGAATGGACGGACCACTTCCGCATGAACCGTTCCCTGTTGACCCAGCTCGGAGAAATCCTGAACCGACATCTCCGGAGGCGAGCTACCAACATGCAGTATCCGCTGCCGCCAGGGATGCGATTGGCCATGGCGGTGTGGAGGCTGGCTACCCCCAATTCCTGTCGGAGCATTGGGGAGCAGTTTGGAGTGGGGAACACAACTGTTAAAGGGGCGCTCCATGACGTGTGTGAGCTGATAGTGGAGCTGCTGCTCAAGTGGGTCATCCAGCTCTGGGATCCAGAGGTCGTGATCCACAGCTTTGAGGAAATGAGCTTCCCCCATTGCATAGGGGCGATAGACAGCACCCACATCCATATCATCCGGTCCCCACACGCCAAGACTGACTATCTGAATCAGAAGCAGGCTTTCTCAATAAATTTCCAGGCCGTTGTGGATCAAAGGTGCCTGTTTACTGACATGTACACAGGCCAGTCAGGGAGGAGCCATGATGGGGCATCACGCTTCTATGCCCGCATGTTGGATGGGGAGATTGTCCCCAACCTGTACTGGGTGACTGAGGGGGTCTCCATGGCTCCAGTGGTGCTTGGGGACCCCGCCTACCCGCTGAGCCCGTGGCTCATGAGGGCCTATCCTGTGGCTCACACACTGGAGTGCAGGCTCTTCAATGAATGCCTGTCATCTGCTCGGAGCATGGTGGAGTGGACATTTGGCCAGTTCAAGATGCTTTGGTGCCTACTCATGAACAGGAGTCAGTTCAATCTGAAGCATACCCCCATCCTTGTCCTGGCAGCCTGCATTCTGCACAATATCTGTGAGACCGGCGGAGCTGCCCTTGAGAACCCCTCACTGGTGCCGCGAGTGGGTCCCATGTCCCTGTACCAACATGTTCAGGGTGGGGCATTCTGGCGCATATCTGAGGAGAACCGGGATGCTCTGTGTAGGCACATAGTTGCCCAGATGGCTGGCAACTAACCCTTGCAGTTGACAGTCTCCCCCCCCGCCCTTCCAGGCAGCTGTGGAGGAACCTGGAGGGGTGTGGGTTGGAAGGGCAGCCCCATAGGCTGCTGTTGTGGGGCTATGTGCAGGAAGGAGACCCTGTGCATGAGGCCAGGGAAGGGGTGCTGCTGAGGAAACCAGGGTTGACCGAAGTGCTGGGGATGGGGCACCTGCACCTGAGGGAGGGTGCCCCAGTGGTACTCAGCTGCCACCCCTCCATCCAGGCCTGGAGAGCCCATGTCACGCTGGGGTTCTCTCTGCAGCAGTCCCACAACCTCTGCTATGAGGTCAAGGGCCCGTGCAGAGGTCCCCTCCAGTGTGACACGGCCCCTCGCCCTCTGGGCCCTGTCGAGCTGCATCTCATGGTGGAAGGTGGCAGTCTGGCACCTGTCCCACAGGTATTGGGTGCGGGACTGGTTGAGCATAGCTGCTAATATGTCCCGGTCCCTAGCCCCCTCCCCTCTTTGCACCTTCCTGGTGAGGGCGAGCTCCTCTGAGTGCACTTCAGATAACCTCATTGCCTCCCACGGTTTCAAATACCACCTATACGGTGATGACACTCAGCTCTGTCTCTCCACTCCATCCCTCTCCCCTTCTGTTCAAGCTCGTCTCACCAACTGTCTCTCTGATATCTCAGCCTGGATGTCTCAACACCAACTCAAACTGAACATGGCGAAAACTGAACTCCTTATCTTCCCTCCCAATCCTTCCTCTCCCTCTTCCCTGTCAATTGCCATTGACGTGGTCTCCATTCTCCCTGTCTCCCAAGCCCATAGCTTGGGCTTCATCTTCGACTCGCACCTTACCTTCAAACCCTACATTGACTCCGATGGCAAATCCTGCCGCTTCTCCCTCCACAACATTGCTAAGATTCGCCCTTTTCTGTCTGTCTCCTCTGCCAAAACTCTCATCCATGCCCTAGTCATCTCACGCCTTGACTATTGTAACCTCCTCCTCGCTGGCCTTCCCCGCTCTCACCTTTCTTCCCTCATCTCTGTTCAAAACTCTGCTGCCAGGA
>QEPC01011684.1:1425629-1438824 GCA_003113815.1 Sphenodon punctatus
TGGCTCATATATTAAATTTGCAAAATGCGGGAAAAGACCGCTTATTGTATACGGCAACGGTAACGATGAAGGAAGTGGCGAAACACACACATTTCGCATCCGCGAATTCTTGTAGCGAAAATAATGCAGAATCGCGGAGTACCGCGTGAAATTATGCGAGGCGCAACCTGGGATGCCAAGGTTTGTAATGGAATCGCGGAGCGGTAACAGCTGATTTCGCATCAGTCCTAGAGGGGACACGGTCTGGGGGGATGGGCCAAGGAGGGGAGGGAGGAACTCTGGGCACTGGGCCACCCTCAGCAACCCCGGGCACCCCAGAGCATGTGAAGGGGGCCCGGGGGGCCACAGGGGGACACGTTCACCCCACCCCCGCCCAACCCCTTCCATATCCCCACAGGGCAAGGCACGTCCCAGCACCTGCAACAGGCGGGTGAGGGGGACGGCAGAGAGAAGCCCCAGGAGCAGCCAGAGGTCCCAGGTGAGGCACACTGGCAAGTGGGGTGTGGGAGGGGGTGCCAGGGGAGTCCGGGCGGGGAACCTGTGGCATGCAGTGGGGGGGGGGGAGGCCTGGGTGCAGCCATGCCATGGGATAGGGGGCGGGCGGCTGGGACACCTAATCAACCTCTAATGTGTAACCCAACAGGGCGACCCAAGGGGCCCCAGCAAGTTGGCCCTGTGCCCCCAGCACAACGGATGTGGGAGCACCGGGCATGGGTACAGCGCCAGAAGGAGGATCAGGCAGAGGACATAATTTGCTCAACCACTGAACAGGGCGAGCAGATGATCGTGGCCATTGACCGGATGGAGGTGGCACCCAAAAGGGCCATGCAACAAGTGGAGGCAAGGGACCGGAGGCTGCAGGCGGCGGTGCGAATGGAACAGAGGCGGGAGCACCGGGAGCATAGCATGCAGGTGGAGGCATTTGGGCGGCTGGAACAGGCCATAGACAGGATGGTGAGGGAGCATTCGGCCAAGATGGACCGCTTCCATGACATCGGCACATCGCTGCTCCTGCATGCGGCGACCATTAGCACATACATGATGGCAGCTGCCCCACCGGGCAACCTGCCCACCCCGGTCCTGATGCCAGGCCCCTCGGTGCCCCCACTGCCTCTGCCACCACCCCAGCCACCAGCACGCCCACTGGGCCCACCCGCCTCCTGGTCACTGTAGGCCTCTGGAGGGAGCAGNGGTCCTGATGCCAGGCCCCTCGGTGCCCCCACTGCCTCTGCCACCACCCCAGCCACCAGCACGCCCACTGGGCCCACCCGCCTCCTGGTCACTGTAGGCCTCTGGAGGGAGCAGTCACCCAGGGGGGCCCCCTCCGGCCCTGGGTCTGCCCTCCCTCCCACCACTGCCTGCCCCTCTAGACACCGAGGCATCCCAGGACACTGTTGGGGACACAGACAGCGGGGGCGAGGGGAGCTCCCTGAGCTCCACTACGCTCACAGGGCAGCCAAGGGGGAGGCCCTGGAGACATGGGGGATGGGGGAAGGAGGATGGCGGCCTGGGGGGGACACCGTGAGGTGGGGGGCATCTGTAGGTGGTGGTCACAAATAAATGTACCACAGTAGCCTCCATGGTTCTGTTCAGGGGCCCGGGGCTAGGGGTGGGTGGGTGTCAAGGGGTGCACCCAGGGTGCTGGCAGGGGCCCCGGGGTGGTGGAGACTGTGGTGTGCACCCTCACGCCTCGGCCTCCCAGCTGATTCACCTGACCAGGGCTGCACGGATGCACTTTGTGTACTGGTACTCCCGTGGGTTCTCTGAAAGACTATGTTTACATGGAGTGGCATGCGACCGGGAGGGCACCAGGGCTTGGGGTAGTTGAGGGCAGCCCCACCGGTCTTGCACACATTGTGCAGCACACAGCAGGTGCCAATCACCAGGGCCGAGGTCTCCACTGTGTAGTCCAGCTGGCCACGAGGCTCCTCCAGCGCTGCTTGAGGGCCCCAAAGGCCCTCTCAATCACGGTCCTGCTTGCACACGAGTGGGTATTGTACTACGCCTCCACAGGGTTCCTGGTGACTGGGTATGACTTCATCAGCTGTGAGACGGACCAGCAGGAGTCGGGTGTTGTAAGGGCCCAGACCCCGATGGCCACACGCTGAACCATGGGAATGGGGGTGAGTGGGTAGGCCGGGTCCCCCAGGATGCAGGGGGCATGAGCACCCCCTTGATCCGGGTCATCCCCATGTCCGCAAAGTCCCTGTGGTACATCCGGGCATAGAAGGGTGAGATGGTCATGATCCGGGCATCGTGGCTGCGCCCTGACTGGCCCGTGAAAATGTCTATGAGCTGCCCCTGGTGGTCCATGACCGCCTGCAGCTGCAGGGAGTGGTACCCATGTCTGTTGACATATTCCATGGCCTCTCCATCAGAGGGGCAGAGGATCTCGATGTGGGTGCTTTCCATGGTGCCCATGCAGTTGGGGAACCCTCCATCTGCGAAGCCGGCCATCACACCCTCCTGGTCTACCAGCTGGATCGCTTGGTCAAGGAACACACCCTCCACTGCCTCGCAGATGTCTCACAGGATACTGGCGACGGTGCTCACACCGACACCGAAATGCTGTGAGAAGGACTCGCAGGAGTCGGGTGTTGTAAGGGCCCAGACCCCGATGACCACCCACTGGACCATGGGAATGGGGATCCACATGGGGGTGTGTTGCCACTCCAGCCAGGGTGTTAACAGCTCTGCGAGTCGCAGGAGGGTGCATCTGTCCATCTGAAAGTGCGCTCTCCAGGCAGCCTCATCCCACTGAGCCAGCGCCGTGGCCACCACACCTGTTCCCACTCCGTGACTCATAGCCGCCAGGTAATGGGCATAGCAAGCTGGGAAGTGCAACCCATGGTCTCCCTCCACCACTGGAGCCAGCAGGCCACCTCTCAGAGCACTGCAGCCCAGTTCCGGGTGCAGAGGAGGGCCTGCCTGGCCATTCTGGACACCCTCTGGGCCCTGTGCTGGGCCAGGGAGTGCCTGCGCCCATGGTGGGCTCTCCGTGTGCTAGCAGCACTCCTGGCCATGCTCACCCGCAGCCAGGCAGCCAGGTGCACCTCTGCGGTCTGGATGCACAAGAGGTCCGTGTGCGAGCGGTACCACTCTGCGCAGACTGCTAGTTGCAACTCGCAAGCAGCCAACTGCCCCAGCTCCATGGTGAATGGTGCTCTAGGTGACTTGGGGACAGATCCATTATAGTCTGGGTCACGTGTCGCCCCACCCCCTGTTTGCGACCTGCCTACCGGCCGGGGGGTCCCATATCACCTCTGCTGTCCCCCCCAGTCAGCTGGGCCAGCTCTTGCATGGAGACTGGGGTGGGGTGGCAGTGGGCGCCCCATTGCATACACCTGTGGTCCCTGCACGGGGCCTGACGCATGGTCCAGCCTGCACCCGGACATGTGCGGGCTGCAGCTGCATTCCTGCTGTCATCATCACCCACCTCTCTGTGTTTTGGCTGCCTGTTGACCTCGCCGCCCTGATCTGTGTGTAGGATGTCCTGTCTGTGTGCTCAGTTCCAGCAGCTGGGCAGGGTCCACGCCCCACGCCTTGCTCATTAGCCGGGCAATGTTATGGCCTGTGGCCTTATTGCTTCGCCTTGGAGTTCCCCTGCTTCCCCTCCTGTCCCTCCAGGGATTGTGGGGCCCNGGAACAGAGGCGGGAGCACCGGGAGCATAGCATGCAGGTGGAGGCATTTGGGCGGCTGGAACAGGCCATAGACAGGATGGTGAGGGAGCATTCGGCCAAGATGGACCGCTTCCATGACATCGGCACATCGCTGCTCCTGCATGCGGCGACCATTAGCACATACATGATGGCAGCTGCCCCACCGGGCAACCTGCCCACCCCGGTCCTGATGCCAGGCCCCTCGGTGCCCCCACTGCCTCTGCCACCACCCCAGCCACCAGCACGCCCACTGGGCCCACCCGCCTCCTGGTCACTGTAGGCCTCTGGAGGGAGCAGTCACCCAGGGGGGCCCCCTCCGGCCCTGGGTCTGCCCTCCCTCCCACCACTGCCTGCCCCTCTAGACACCGAGGCATCCCAGGACACTGTTGGGGACACAGACAGCGGGGGCGAGGGGAGCTCCCTGAGCTCCACTACGCTCACAGGGCAGCCAAGGGGGAGGCCCTGGAGACATGGGGGATGGGGGAAGGAGGATGGCGGCCTGGGGGGGACACCGTGAGGTGGGGGGCATCTGTAGGTGGTGGTCACAAATAAATGTACCACAGTAGCCTCCATGGTTCTGTTCAGGGGCCCGGGGCTAGGGGTGGGTGGGTGTCAAGGGGTGCACCCAGGGTGCTGGCAGGGGCCCCGGGGTGGTGGAGACTGTGGTGTGCACCCTCACGCCTCGGCCTCCCAGCTGATTCACCTGACCAGGGCTGCACGGATGCACTTTGTGTACTGGTACTCCCGTGGGTTCTCTGAAAGACTATGTTTACATGGAGTGGCATGCGACCGGGAGGGCACCAGGGCTTGGGGTAGTTGAGGGCAGCCCCACCGGTCTTGCACACATTGTGCAGCACACAGCAGGTGCCAATCACCAGGGCCGAGGTCTCCACTGTGTAGTCCAGCTGGCCACGAGGCTCCTCCAGCGCTGCTTGAGGGCCCCAAAGGCCCTCTCAATCACGGTCCTGCTTGCACACGAGTGGGTATTGTACTACGCCTCCACAGGGTTCCTGGTGACTGGGTATGACTTCATCAGCTGTGAGACGGACCAGCAGGAGTCGGGTGTTGTAAGGGCCCAGACCCCGATGGCCACACGCTGAACCATGGGAATGGGGGTGAGTGGGTAGGCCGGGTCCCCCAGGATGCAGGGGGCATGAGCACCCCCTTGATCCGGGTCATCCCCATGTCCGCAAAGTCCCTGTGGTACATCCGGGCATAGAAGGGTGAGATGGTCATGATCCGGGCATCGTGGCTGCGCCCTGACTGGCCCGTGAAAATGTCTATGAGCTGCCCCTGGTGGTCCATGACCGCCTGCAGCTGCAGGGAGTGGTACCCATGTCTGTTGACATATTCCATGGCCTCTCCATCAGAGGGGCAGAGGATCTCGATGTGGGTGCTTTCCATGGTGCCCATGCAGTTGGGGAACCCTCCATCTGCGAAGCCGGCCATCACACCCTCCTGGTCTACCAGCTGGATCGCTTGGTCAAGGAACACACCCTCCACTGCCTCGCAGATGTCTCACAGGATACTGGCGACGGTGCTCACACCGACACCGAAATGCTGTGAGAAGGACTCGCAGGAGTCGGGTGTTGTAAGGGCCCAGACCCCGATGACCACCCACTGGACCATGGGAATGGGGATCCACATGGGGGTGTGTTGCCACTCCAGCCAGGGTGTTAACAGCTCTGCGAGTCGCAGGAGGGTGCATCTGTCCATCTGAAAGTGCGCTCTCCAGGCAGCCTCATCCCACTGAGCCAGCGCCGTGGCCACCACACCTGTTCCCACTCCGTGACTCATAGCCGCCAGGTAATGGGCATAGCAAGCTGGGAAGTGCAACCCATGGTCTCCCTCCACCACTGGAGCCAGCAGGCCACCTCTCAGAGCACTGCAGCCCAGTTCCGGGTGCAGAGGAGGGCCTGCCTGGCCATTCTGGACACCCTCTGGGCCCTGTGCTGGGCCAGGGAGTGCCTGCGCCCATGGTGGGCTCTCCGTGTGCTAGCAGCACTCCTGGCCATGCTCACCCGCAGCCAGGCAGCCAGGTGCACCTCTGCGGTCTGGATGCACAAGAGGTCCGTGTGCGAGCGGTACCACTCTGCGCAGACTGCTAGTTGCAACTCGCAAGCAGCCAACTGCCCCAGCTCCATGGTGAATGGTGCTCTAGGTGACTTGGGGACAGATCCATTATAGTCTGGGTCACGTGTCGCCCCACCCCCTGTTTGCGACCTGCCTACCGGCCGGGGGGTCCCATATCACCTCTGCTGTCCCCCCCAGTCAGCTGGGCCAGCTCTTGCATGGAGACTGGGGTGGGGTGGCAGTGGGCGCCCCATTGCATACACCTGTGGTCCCTGCACGGGGCCTGACGCATGGTCCAGCCTGCACCCGGACATGTGCGGGCTGCAGCTGCATTCCTGCTGTCATCATCACCCACCTCTCTGTGTTTTGGCTGCCTGTTGACCTCGCCGCCCTGATCTGTGTGTAGGATGTCCTGTCTGTGTGCTCAGTTCCAGCAGCTGGGCAGGGTCCACGCCCCACGCCTTGCTCATTAGCCGGGCAATGTTATGGCCTGTGGCCTTATTGCTTCGCCTTGGAGTTCCCCTGCTTCCCCTCCTGTCCCTCCAGGGATTGTGGGGCCCCTCTTGCCTTACAGTTAGTATCAGGTGCGTGCTGGACCATGACTGGCAGGGCTTCCCCAGGGCTCGTGGGCCCCTCCACCCCTGACGCCCCATATAACTGGACATTCCACAAGACCATGACCCTGTGTGACCTGTGGCATTCCCCAGCTGTGCAGTTGCTCCTAAGCTGCCCAGACAGCCTCACAAGTGCCTATGTGAGGCTGAGCTCTGGTCTGTGCTACTTTTGCTGTGAGGCGAGTGCCCACGACTGTTGGCTGCACACTGGGCCTGCGTCCCTTTCCCGATGGATGCATCCTGGAGATGAGGTGTGCACATGTGGGGTGGTTGGCGGTGGAGACCATGTCTGCTCTCTCTGTGTGCAGCCTGGCTGCCTACATGGCCTGTCTGGCAGAGGGGGGACCTGCCCTGGCCATGTCCTTCTTTGGCTGTGTTCATGGGGCCAGTGGGTACCAGCAGTCCTGTGGGGTAGTCTATCACCGGCTGTTGGAGCTCAGTCACCTTCTGTGACCCCCAGCTTCTGACTATGGCTTGTTGGATCCCACTGGGGCAGAGCTGGTGGTGCTGGCTGGTGTGTGGTCCCACTCCAATGTGCAAGTGGGGCTCGCCGTGCAAGATCCCTTTGAGGCGTACTACCTGGTTGCCCACCACATGGCAGCACTGGGATACTGTTGGGGCATGCTTCAATGGCCCCACTTTGTGCAACTGGTGAGCAACCCAGCCCCGGGCCCCTTCATGGCCCCCTGCAGCTGACTGTGAGGCCCCCTGTGCCTTCCAAGCCCTGGTTCCTGGCCCCGCTGTGCACTCCCGCCTCCGCCCTGATGTTGTGGGTCGCTGCCCGCTCCCTCCATGATGTCCCAGCCTTGTTGCTGTGCTGCCTGTTTCCTGGGGTTTTGCTGCCCCTGCCTGTGGCTCTGGGCCCCCTCCGCGGGGGCCCCCTGTCCACGTCTGCAACCAGTGTTCCCCTCCGTGGCTGTCTTCTCCTGTGGCCATGTCCTGAGCTCCGAGCCACCACCTGGCACCCCGGAGTGCTGCTGACCTTCCGAGGCCACCTGCGATCCCTCCTGTGCCCATGCCCATGCCCCCCCCTTGGGTGACTCTGTGATCGTGGGGTTCTGGGGCCCCTGGACTGCTCCTCCTGGCATCCTCTAGGGTGTGTGTGTGTATTTGGACTGGCTGCATGGCTCCGGCTCACCTCCCTCCTATCCTTTGCACCCTCGCTGGCAAGTGGGGTCCCTGTCTGCCTCCTGGACTGTTCCTGGGCTGCTCCCTGTTCTGTGTGGCCTCCCCCTGTGCCTGTGCTCTGCCCCTGGGGGTCCCCCCATTCTGGGACTGGCTGTGTCACTGTGGGGGTGCTCCTGCGGGCTGTGCTGTTGTGGAGGTTCTGGATGCCGTTCCCCATGTCCTGCCCTGTCCCTGGGCCAGTCCCCCCCTCCCTATCCCTGGCCCTGCCCTTTTCCCTTTGTGCCGTGTGTGTTGTCTGTCCTGCTGTGTTCCCCCTTCCCTGCCTGTCCCATCTGGGTGTGTCTGCGCCCGGGTATGTGTTTGTTCTGTGTGTTCCACTGTGACCTCGTTGCCTCTGTGCCTGTTCTGTGTGCTGCCTCTGCGGCTCTTCTTCCTCCTCCCCCTCCCTTCCCATTTCCCTTGTGTGGGCATTCCCTTTTGGCGCTTTTGGATTCCTTTGCCCTCAGTCGGCCATGTCTGCCTCCGGCCCCTCCCCAGTGCCTTCTGGGTGTTTTTACCACAGCCGGGAATCAGTGTCACGTCTGTTGTGCTACCCCAGGCTGTGGTCTGTCTGTCCGATTCCCTGCCGTGGTCCCGGTCCCATCGTGTCTGTTCAGGGCCTTCCTGGACCAGGGGGGTGGTTGTTTGGCTTGCCACCACTGGGATTCCACTGTGGTGAATCGGGACCACGTAACGTCTGAAATCAACAGTGGAAATGGGCCCTGTATCATAACCTCAGAATACAACTGCATATGTTATGTGTAGGCACGGGAAAACCGGTAAATCCGGAATCCGATAATGCCGGTACCGGGCATACCGGCATTATCGGATTCGACCCGGTAAATCCGGTCCGGTTACCGGATTCCGGGTACCGGATTTTTTTACATTGCAGCCATTTAAAAATGGCTGCAATGTAAAAGCCCCACCAAAAAAGTAAAAAAAAAAAACACCTCCCCGAGTCCAGGCTGCGCGGGTGGAAGGGGGGACACCCCCCACCCACCCTGCCCAGCCTGGATTTTTGTTTAAAAAAAGACCCAGAGGCGAGCCCACCCCCCAGCACCAGCGGCCGCGGCGTCCCCGCAGCCGCCGGTAAGTATGACCCGATCCCTGGGGGGGGTGTTTAACACCCCCCCAACCCCCCAGGGATCACCCCTACTAAAGTTCAGTGCGCTTACCTTGCGGAGCTCCGGCGGCGGCGGGCGGTCCGGCGGCCTCAGCGCCGGCTGTGGCTGCCGGCGTCAGAGACGCTCTAGGCCTTCCGGGGAACTTCCGGGTTTCCCCGGAAGGCCTAGAGCGTCTCTGACGCCGGCAGCCACAGCCGGCGCTGAGGCCGCCGGACCGCCCGCCGCCGCCGCAGCTCCCAAAGGTAAGCGCACTGAACTTTAGTAGGGGTGATCCCTGGGGGGTTGGGGGGGTGTTAAACACCCCCCCCAGGGATCGGGTCATACTTACCGGCGGCTGCGGGGACGCCGCGGCCGCTGGTGCTGGGGGGTGGGCTCGCCTCTGGGTCTTTTTTTAAACAAAAATCCAGGCTGGGCAGGGTGGGTGGGGGGGTGTCCCCCCTTCCACCCGCGCAGCCTGGGAGGGGGGAGGGGGAGGAATTAATTTATTTCATTGATTTCAATGGGGACACAGTGCCCCATTGAAATCAATGAAATAAAACCGGTACCGGTATACCGCATTTAACCCGGGAATCCGGTTTTTCGAGAACCGGTAACCGGTAAATCCGGTAGCCGGTAATGGGCCTGGGGTCCCACCTCTAGTTATGTGTTCCTTACTCAGTGTCTAATGCACACACTTGAGAAAACAAGACAATATCACTTCTTGCACATCTGCCCAAGGCCTTTGTTTTAACAAGACTTCCATCCCTATTTGCAAACTGTCCCAGTCAATTGAGCCTTTCCCCGCCCCCTGCCATGGGAAGTCTGTATGCAGATCTTAATTTCCTGAAATCTATTTAGTACTCAAATTCATTTGAGATTTCCCCCCCTCCCCATTCAGTATGTTTATTGCAGGCATTCTATACTCAAGTTCCATGAACTGCATCCCTTAGGTAGGATTGGTCAGATAAATATGATTGGTTATTTTCTGTTCTTTTTATTGGATAAGCATTTAAAAAATAGACTTAAATATTTCTGCTAATTTAAAAAGATGATTATGTGAATCCACATATGTTATTTTAAAAACTGTTTTTCATTAACGTTTGACCCAGAATGGTTTGATCACTTGAAGAGTCACAGAAAGTGAAAGGAAAGAGGGATGTGAATGTGACCAAAGTGACATTATTATTATTATTATTATTATTATTATTATTATTATTATTATGTAAAAAGCTACACAGGTATTTGTTGATATGTCTCAGTAGTTTCTGAGCTCTGGTTTATATCCTCTTATATCTTTGCTATAAGTCAGTCTTTTAATTTACACAGTAAATCAATCATTCAATCAATGATTTATTACAGTCCAAGACCATATAATATCCAAAGTACAAAACAATAGTAAAATTGGAAGGCAGAAAATAGGTAAAACATGGGGACAACCCTAATAATAAACAAAATAAAAGTAACGGTAGTAAAGCCCTATTAAAAACTAAATTCCCTCAAGCCACTTGCTAACAACAGGAAGACAAATAAGCTCCCATAAGTGGGAAACTGAACAAAATTAGAGACCTCCCACCCCCTCACAGTGGCTACATATCAGTAGGAGTAGCACAAGCTTAAGGGCAATTTAATGTTAACATGAATCAAAGGCCCGATCCATAAGGGAGGGGAGAGAGCACAAATTTAAGGGGAAGCTGGCACCCAATAATGACTGCCTACATGGGCCACCTTGACTAAAAAAACTGCCAGGTTTTTGATGTCCTGAGGGTCAGGGGAGTTAAACAGCAGATGTAACAAAGCCGTGTCCGACCTCCGAGGAAGAAGCTCAAACGAACTCCCAAGAATTCATCCCTCAAAGCATCGTAGAGATGGCAACGTAAAATAATATGACTGACGGTTTCTACAGATTCGTTGTCAAAAGGACACAGCCTCTCAAGGAACGGAACTCCCCGCATACGACCCTCCAACACTTGAGAGGGGAAAGAGTTAATCCTGGCATGAAAAATAAGGTGCTTCGCTCTAACTGAGATAGAAGTGGAAAGATATTCAGCCATTTGGCTCTGGTCAGGGATCCAACCTGGGTAATCCCTCATATGCGGAGGGCACAAATCTTACCAATCTCTCCCTGGCAATAAATGTCTGCCATCCTAGTTAGTACCGCTTTCCTAACTGATCCAAAAGGCTTATGAGAGAGGCCTCTCTCTCCCTTAGAGAGGCCAATAGATCTTATATACTCCTCTGCTCCTCTGCTTGGTGAAAAAGCCATATATTGCTCAGGACGGACCACGCATAGCAGCAATAGCCCCAGTTACATGCTCCTTCCGACTGCCACTTCTATGAAAAAGGAGCCCAAGATATCTAAATGCTGGGACCTGCTGAATTGTCTGACCCCCTATAATCCACTGATGTATCTTTTTCTTTTTGGAGAAAACCATGATTTTAGATTTGTTGTAATTTATGGTAAGTTGGTTATCTTGGCAAAAACCAGCAAAGGCCTGGATTTGCCGGATGAGTCCTATCCTATTTTGTGACATAAGTGCCACATCATCGGCATAGCCAAGACATCCTACTGCCCTGGTGGCTAATTTCAGTGGAAAAAAAGTGCTGTCTGCCATTTGGAGTAGAACTTCATTTATATAGAAGTTAAAAAGGGCAGGGGCCAGGACGCATTCCTGTCTAATGCCTCTGAAGGTGTCTATCGGGGGCATAAGGTGCCCCTGCCTATCCAGCTTTACCATAAGAGAGGAACCATGGTGCAATGAATAAATCAAACCGAGAAGCCATCTATCTATAGACGCCTCCTGGAGTTTCTCCCAGAGGATTGATCTACTAAGCGAGTCGAAAGCGGCTTTTAAATCCAGGAAGGTGACATATAGTGCGCCGTTCCTGGATTGATATTTGGCAGCTAGATGGTGAAGAATGAAGCACTGCTCCATAGTGGAGCGCCCTTCCTGAAATCCTGCTTGCTCTGGGGCTGGGATGTTAACCTGGTGCATCCAATGCAGCAATCTATCTAGCAGGAGTTTGGCGTAAATTTTCCCAACTACTTAAAGTAAACTAACGAGCCTATAGTTACCCAGTTTGGTACTGGGACCTTCCTTGTATATTGGGACCACCACTGCCCTACTTCAATGAGCCGGAACTCTTCCAGAGTTATTGACGGCCGTGTAAAGCGACGCTAGTAGTGGGAACCGCCATTGTTTGTAGGACTTAATGAACTCGATGTTTATACAGTTCATGCCCAAAGCCTTATGTGGTTTAAACGTATCCACTACTGCCTCTATTTCCACCTCCGTCACTGATGGCCAGGGAGGAGAATCCTTGAGCTCAAGAAGATACTGATCCTGGACCTGTGCTTCCCTATCCCCTTGATAGAGCCTGTAAAAGTGTTCCATCCAGACTTGGGAGGCAATGGGAGTCAAAGCCCTACTGGGGCCTTTAGAAGACCACCCATTAATATGCCACCAAAAATTCCTGGTATCCTTTGTGTCCAGTCCACAGTCAGTATAAGAGCATCCCATTGTGCCTCCGAATACTGCCTTTTCTTGAACCTGATAAGCCCTTTATACTCGGCTCTAAGGGGGGGGGGAAAGGAGTGGGGGGAAGCACAGAAGACAACCCGCCCCTATACTCTATGCATCCCCCTAAGCCTAGAGCACATCTGATAGCACTCTCTGTTGAACCAGATTTTGCCAGTCTTCTTGTTGGATGCTCTCAGCCCCTGGTTCCGGGAGCCAATAAATTCCTGAATTCTGGAACTAAGTTGGCTAAAGACAACGACTTTATCCTCATCTAGTGGCAGATTCAAAATCTCTGATTGAAACTGACACCAGGATGGATGGATGATCTGGGCATCTAATTCCAGGGCCAAGGTACCATCCCAATGAGGGGCATTGTGGATGGCCAAATGGGCGACCTCCACAGGAGAAACACTAGGTCCCCATACAGTTGGGGCCTCAGAGGCTAAGGTAAGTGACAATGGAAGATGGTCACTCACCAAGACTGTCTCAACAACAAAATCTCCAACAAAAGGGAGCAGGGCTGATGAAACCAGGATGTAATCAAGTGTACTGGCACCAGAGGGTCCCAGGTAAGAACTACACAGTAAATGATAGGGATGGGCAAACGCGGTTTGGAAGTTCGGAGTTTGGCCTGAACTCAAACTGTTCGGATGACCAAACACGAACATGAACACGAACGTGAACAAACCGGACAATCCGAACACCGAATGGCAAAATGGCCGAACAGTTCAATAAGTTCTGATTGCATTCGGATGAGTTCGGGTGGCAAAAAAAGGTTCACTGGAAAGTCAAACATGACAGGGAGGTGTAGTCACTGAGGAGCAGACTTCCAGGCACCAGGGGTGGAGAGAGGCTTGCAAGAAACGAAACTAATTATCTGCCCCCCCCTTCCCAACACCTTCTGAGCTAGTCACTGTTCCTGAACAGCAGGCGTTGAGTAGGATTTTTAGATTGCTTTAAGTTTCATTTCAGTTTTGTACTGAAATGAAACTTAAACCTTGAACTGAAACCTTGTGTTATGCATTTCACTGTACAGACTCATTGAGTATGTATGTATTTC
>QEPC01011684.1:1446997-1467128 GCA_003113815.1 Sphenodon punctatus
GCACAGTCTTCGCCAGCCTATCTGAGTTCCCTGCCAAGGTCCCAGACTGCCTTCCCTACTGCCTCTCATGCCACGCTGCCTGTATGCCTGCCCTGGTTGCCAACCTCAAACCCTGCATCAGCCTGCCTTCCGCTGCTCATGCCACACTGCCTGTCTACTGATGCTGCCACTGCTGCCGCTGATGTGCCATGGGTTCTGTGCCCCAGCAATCCAATGTCCACTTCTGCTGCCTCTGCTGTGTCATGGGTTCTGTACCCCGGCAATCCAGTGTCTGCTGCTGCCGCCGCTGCTTTCTCTGCTGTGCTATGGGTTCTGTGCCCCAGAAATCCAATGTCCACTTCTGCTGCCTCTGCTGTGTCATGGGTTCTGTGCCCCAGCAATCCAATGTCTGTTGCTGCTGCCGCTGCTGCCTCTACTGTGCCATGGGTTCTGTGCCCCAGCAATCCAAAGTCCGCTTCTGCTGCCTCTGCTGTGCCATGGGTTCTGTGCCCTGGCAATCCAATGTCCGCTTCTGCTGCCTCTGCTGTGCCATGGATTCTATGCCCCGGCAATCCAATGTCTGCTTCTGCTGCCTCTGCTGTGCCATGGGTTCTGTGTCCCAGCAATCCACTGTCCGCTTCTGCTGCCTCTGCTGTGCCATGGGTTCTGTGCCCCTGCAATCCAATGTCTGCTGCTGCTGCTGCCTTTGCTGTGCCATGGCTTCTGATACTGGGCAATCCAATGTTTGCTGCTGCTCCGCTGATGCCTGGCAGCCTGCAATGCCCAGCCAAGTAGGGGTGCCAGGCCAGCCACCAAGCCCCAAACCTTCCCGGCCTCTGCTGCTGCTGCTGCTGCTGCTGCTGCTGCTGCTGCTGCTGCTTCTGGATCTCAGGTGGCCAGCCATGCCTCCACAGGCACCCCCAGGGGCCAAGCGCCGAGCCAGGCTTCCCAGGAAACCCGGGGTGCCAAGGTCCAAGCCTTCCCAGTCTCTGCTGTTTCTGCTGCTGCTGCTATGTCTCTGATGGCCTGCCATGCCCCCATGGGCACCCCTAGAGCGTTCCAAGCCTCCAGGCAGCTGAATCTTCTGAACATTTGGGGGGGAGGGTCCAAACTCCACGGGACCAAGCCCATGAACCCGAACTAAGTTTTTGGGTCAAAGGGCCGAACATCCGAACCCCGTTCTGTTTGCACATGCCTACTATACAGAGTGTGAAGCTATTCTACTTCTCTGGTAGGTGGGATAGTGGAAATGATAGCAAGAAATACTGGGAATGTGAGGAAATCTTGCTACCTCTTGGTATTCCTTGGTGTCAGCCCTTTTGGGGTCTGCCTTTCCTATAAAGATTCTGTTAAATATAGGCCTGTACTTAAGAATCCCTGAGCACCTTCTAAATTTATTTATTTATTTAATCACATTTATAGCCCTCACCCTCCTGCTCACCATAGCAGTTCGGGACGGCTCACAATAAAGTGCAAAAATATAACAATTCAAAGTTAAAATCAGATACATAAAATTATAAACTTATTAAAACTTATTCCAATTTATTAAAAGAGTGGAACCAAACACCAAAACACACACACACACACACACACAACCCAACCCACCCTCTCCATCTCCCTCCCCAAAGGCCTGGCAGAACAGCCAGGTCTTACACTGTCTTCAGAAAGATGGGAGGTCTGGGGCTAAGTGAGCCTCCATCAGGAGGGAGTTCCACAGCCTAGGAGCAGCTACCAATAACACCTTCCTCATCATCACCTCCTGGGAAACCTGGGGGACTTCAAGTCGGGCGTCTCCAGCCAACTGCAGGGGCTGCACCACGGCCTGAGGCATGTGGTGGTCCCACAGGTAAGCATGGCTGAGGCCATTTAGGGCTTTATAGGTCAACACCAATACCTTGAATTGGGCCCCAAAGACAATAGGCAGACAGTGCTGAGAACGGAGTACTGGTGTGATGTGCTCACATCAGCCTGTTCTCGTAAGAAGGTGGGCCACCACATTCTGCATCAGCTGAAACCTCCAGACCATCACCAGGAGTAGCCCCTCGTAGAGTGTGTTGCAGTAGTTCAGTCTAGAGGTGATGAAGGCATGGATGATGGTGGCCAGGTCAGAGTCCAAAACATATGGACATAGCCGTTGCACCAAATGTAACTGGTGAAAGGCACTCCTCACCACAGCTGCCACCTGGGAATCCAGGTGGAGCTGTGAGTCAAGGAGCACCCCTAGACTATGGACCTGAGCGGCTATCAGGGGGCAGACACCATCAATGATGGGGGCCACCACTCCCTCAGTCCTACCCAAGTCAAGTCAAGTTTATTAGCTCTGGCTTCTGCCATGACCATACAAACATCATAAACAAACACAACTACAATACAAATACAAATATAAACTAAAGGTAACACAATTAAAAGTTAAAATTTAAAAAATCCTAAAATAGCAAAACTATGATACAGAGTCATATTACAGCCACTTTGGATGAAATGGATCAGCAACAATCAGCCCAAGGGAACCCTCCCAAGGGCCATAGGCCGTGGACCTCGGATTAGATCTCAGATAAGTCCCAATGAGGGACGACTTCTCCACCACTTTACCCTAGAGGTTCTGAAGCCAACTTCTCTTGTATAGTAGACCTCTTCATAATTGCTAAATGGGTAAAGGAGGCTAAGACCACCACAGCTTCCTTTTGAGACAAAGTTAGGAAATACCTATGGGCTTCCCTTTGGTCAAAGGACCATCCCTCTGGTAGCAAGGGGGTCAACCACACAACCCAAAGGGCATCAAGATAGGGGTATCACAATAAAAAATGTTCCACCGAATCTACCTCTGCCATGTAAAAAGAACAGAGTCTCTGATTATAGAGGGTACCCTTGAATCTACCCTCAACAACAGCCGATCTTACCAATTGCCAATGGAGCATCGTATAAGTTCTACGAAGCTTACAGCTTCCTAGGAAGTTTAGATAAGGCTCAAAAAGAAAGCAGACCTTAAATGATCCCAACAAGGGTGCCACCTTCCAATTGCCCACACCCGCTAAATCCTCCTGACTTGCCATATTCTGTATTCTTCCCAGGGTCTCAGATCAAATGACCGCAAGTGGTTTGCCACTAAAATATCGAAAGGAGAACCCAAGTTCCCTAAACAGCTGCCCTAGGTAACCAAGCCAAGGATAGGCCCTAAGGCCCTGATAGGAGAGTTCTTCCCTAAGACACTGAAGAGACAGGGCTGTCTCCGGCTGAGCCACCAGCCTCACCCAATAACGGACATACGCTTTCTTAGCTAAGGATGAAATTGAAGGCGCTGCCAGCTCAGCCCTTAGAACAGCACCTAGTATCCCAGGTGCTACCCCCAATAGGCGCCTAAGAAAAAAATTTCTGCACCTTCTCGAGTGGCGTGATATCTACTTGCAGGATGAGTTCCAACCCAAACAATAAAATCGGGGGAATCTTAGCCATGTAAACCTTCAATAAATCAGAGACCTGCACCCCTCTGGAGATCTTAACTGCATTCAAAAGGGCATGAAGCGCTCGGGTAGCAGCATTAGCCCTATTCTGGAGATGAAAATTCCAGGTCCCCCTAGTGCTAAATGTCATGCCCAGATAGTTGAAGGAGCTAACTATATCCACTCGGCCTATGCTAAGTTTCCAATTCCGGGGTAACCCCCTTTTACCAATTATCATAATCTTGGTTTTGGAAATATTCAAAGCTAAGTGATTTAGACTACAATACTGATAAAACTTATCCACAGCCCTCCTGATACCCACTTCAGTTTGAGATAAAAAAAACTACATCATCCGCAAATTGTAAAAAAGCTAAATGAGCATCCCCCACTTTTGGGGCATGGGTATCCACACCAGAGATGAACCCTGGGAGATCAGAAAGATAAAGGTTAAAGAGCAGGGGGACAAGAACGCAGCCCTGCCAAACACCTCTCTTAATTTGTATGGGCTTGTTCAGGGACTGAGACCCCCCCTCTTACTACATTATTCTCATAGAGGTCGAGTATTGTGGCCAAAAGATTTTGATCTATACCCAGGGCCTTCAATTTGGCTCATAAATGGGCCCTTGGTACCATATCGAAGGTCTTGGTAAGGTCAGCAAAAGCCAAAAGCATTTTCCCCTTCCTATACTTGGGAAACTTGTATATAACATGCTGTAGAATGTAACAGAAGTCCATCATTGACCTACCAGGCCAAAACCCAAACTGTTCATTAGGGATGATTGCCGTATCCTCCACCCATTTCTCCAACCGTCCCCTCAACACCTTGGCAAAAAGCTTTCCTACCGTAGATAAAAGACTAATTGGCCTATAACAGGCTGGGTCCCGAGCATTCCCTTTTTTAAATATGGGGACAATAAAACTCTGCTGCCAAGATTGGGGCACCCCACCTCCCTTACTGGACACTTTGCACAAATTAAATAGAATATGACCCCACCAATCTGGAGCTGCCTGCAACATTTCCACAGTAAGCTGATCGGGCCCCAGAGCCTTATTAGGTTTTAGGCCCATAATCAACTCCCTTAGCTTAGCCTCTGTAAAATCATCAAATCTCTCCTCTGAGGGGGAAGCTACTGAAGCTCCCGTAAGAAGGTCTTCAGTCCCCACTTCCTGCTCCAAATATAAGTCCCCCCAAAAGGTCTCCCATTGGGCATTCATGGGGGCCAGTCCTCCCAAGCCCCGCCTTGGCTTGAGGATCCTATTTAGAGAAGCCCAAAAGCGACTCAAATTGCTCACAGAAATATCTATAGCCATCTCAGCCCACTGGAGTCTCTAATACGCCGCCCGCTTGGTTTTGATCAGCCTCGCATAGCAGGCCCTCATCTGCGTAAATTCAGCTCTTACTGACTCTGTAGGGTCAAGAACCCATTTCTTTTTCAGTCATACCAGCTGCCGCTTAATATCCCTGCATTGCGGGCTATATCACTGATTATGACTAATGTGCTTTCCCCTATCCTCTCTAGTGACAACTGGCATGGATTCCTGTAAGTATCCCAAAAATTCCTCATAAACCGGGAGTAACACATTTGGGTCCTCCGATTGAGATAATCTGTCTGTGAAAAGGACCGTCCTGTCCGTAATACTTAAGCCATGCATCTTCTGAATCAACACCACTGGGAGGAGCTTTTTGAGCACAAAAGGACAATCCCTGGGGACCTCCAAGGGGCCCCTAAATCCCTGGATTATCATACACACGATCAAGGCCACATGGTCACTCTCTGGCTGTATAATCAACTCGACCCCCTCATAGCTCCCAAGGCCCCTGCCTGGACCAGAATCAAATCTACCTTACTTTCCCCCTGTGTGCCCATAAAGGTAAAGCCCCCCATCAGGTCAAAAAGGGCATCCTTATTGAGAATGCTCAAGCCAAAATGCTGGATTAAGCACAACAAATGGCAGGCAGGTTGTAACCCATTGGTTGCCTCCTGATCCCCCCAACATCTGGCTCAAGAGTACCATCAACCCCCTTTGCCAGGTGGGAATTCCAGTCACCTACCAATAACAATAAGGCTAGGGGATACTGCCCCTCAACCTCCAAAATATCTTCCTCTAGCGCCTACCAAACCTCTACCTGATAATACGGGGAAGAAATTGGGGGGACATAGACATTGAATATTATAAACTGGTCAGAACTATTCTCCTCCCCTTGTACTATCCCAGCTTGGTATTCAGGCCGGGCCGTACTCAATGGGACCAAGCTCACCATACTAGAGATATTTCTTAGGAAAGCCAACCCCCCCGAAACCTGACCTCTCTTCCCCACTTTAGATCCCCCATGCATAAAAAGCTCAAACCCCCTCAGGAATAAAACTTCCACTCCCCCAAGCCATGTTTCCTGGAGACATACGAGGTCAAAACCCCCAAGGAAATCCAACCAATCCTGGTTGGAGATCTTAGCCCTCATCCCTGATACATTCCAGGAAACTAACCCAAGATATTGCCCCCTCCCCCCACCCCAGCCGTACCCACCAACGTCACCTCCATCTTGTTGGGATTGCTCATCCTCATCCAATTCCCCACAGTCACCAGACACCCGGTAAACACTGAGACTGCTGGGCCTGGGTCTGTTGAAAAAGAGAGGTAAAGCTGTGTGTCATCAGCATATTGATGGCACCGAATGCCAAACCCTCTCACGACCTCAGCCAGCGGCTGCATATACATGTTGAACAGGAGAGGGGGCAGAATAGAATCCTGCAGGACTCCACATGTGAGGTTCCATGGAGATGATGAACACTCCCCAAGTACCACCCATTGAGTTCTCCCAGCCAGGAAAGAATGAAACCATTCAAGAACAGTTCCACCCACCCCAGCTTGGTCCCGCAGGCACACCACCAATATCTCATGGTCAACGGTATCAAATGCTGCTGAAAGATCTAATAGAATAAAAAGAGATGATCTTCCCTGATCCAAAACATGGCGCAGGTCATGTCCCTAAAGGAGGCATTGACAAGCCCGGCCAGCAATGGCCCTAGCATCTCCCGGCAAGCCTTGACCAGCCAGGATGGATCTAATTAACAACAAGTGGCTCTGATAGCCTCAAGAGTATCCGCCACATCAGTGGACGATACCCACTGAAACCAATCCCAGGAAAACAGAAAAGGGGGGGGGGGTGTCTGTCATTACCTTGGGTTCTCCCACTGCTATAAGTGTTATAAGTGCAGCATCGAAGTCATGGTGAATTTGGGCAATTTTGTCCATGAAAAAGTCAACAAACATGTCACAGAAAGCACTGGAAGATTCCAGTTCCAGGCGGAGGGAGACCTGACTGACCAGCTCCTGCACCACCCGGAAAAGCTCTGCAACTTCACGGTTGCTATGAGACCAGCAAAGAACACCTTCTTTCAGTTCTCACAGCCACCGCATAGGTTCTTAAACTAACCCTATGCCGCAATCGGTGGACTTCAGCATGAGTACGGTGCCACCGTCGCTCCAACCATCATCCCTCCCACTTCACTCATTGCAGGTCCTCTGTAAACCAAGATGACCTGTGTTGTCGGCATTCGGGAAGCGGATGCCTAGGAGCCGTTTGGTTGATGGCCTCAGTCAGCAAAGTATTCCAAAAGGCTACAAGGCCATCGAGTGAGCGGCCATCAAGATTGGGGGGTATTTCCCCAAGAGCAGTCCGGAACCTTTCTGGTTCCATAAGTCTCCTGGGACGACCCAACCTCCAGGGGCAGACATGCGCCAGGAGACCGGCCCAGAGGAGGTAATGGTCCGTCCATGACAAGGGCACTACTGACACCTCCCCCACTACCAGTTCCCCTGCCTCAAGGCCAGTGCAAAATATCAGGTTCAGGGTATGTCCTGCATCATGTGTTGGGCCGACAACCCTCTGAGACAGTCCCATGGTTGTCATGACAGCCATGAACTCACGCTCCGCTCCCCCAAGATTGGTGTCAGCATGGGTGTTGAAGTCCCCCAGGACTAAAGTCCTCAGAGACCACAAGATCACCTCTGACACCAATTCTGCTAGAGTTTGTAGGGATGCTGCTGTACAGGTACGTGCACGGTATACTAGCAACAGCCCTAATCTGTCTCTAAATGTAGAAAGCTTTCACATGTAACCAGGCACTGTACTTTGTCAAGCAGCACTTCAAAGTATATAGCGCCCAGTTGTGCTCTTGGTTACATAGATAACGTCCCATTGATTAGAAACTACACAAAGGAAAAATACTCACCTACAGGCACATTTTTCTCATTGAAAATCACAGGTATGCATTAATCCCTAAGAGAAACTGATCTGGTGCAATTACTAAAATGATGGGATGGTGGGTGGCACATATTTATTTATTTTATTAACTTAATACCCCACCCTCTCTTGCCTCTGGAAATTCAAGGCAGCTTACAAGAAAAAGTATAAAACACAGAAATACCTAAAACACATCAAGTCTATTTAAGTAGGGACAGACACCATAATAATAACATTACTAAACCCCATAAAATCAGATTTACCACCCCCTCCCCTTCCTTCCCCCAACTCCTCTTCCAAACACCTGGCGGAACATTCCAAGACTGATGCTGCTTTTAAACGGGGAGCGCTGAAGCGCCTCCTCAATGCCGCATTAAAGCAAAGCCGCCGGAAGTGACGTTCTCCCTGTTGCCGGCGGTGGCTGGAGACACGGGGCTTTGGAGCGGCGCGTTCTTAAGCCAGATAATTGAACTCTTAAGAACGTGCCGCTGCAAAGCCCCGTGTCTCCAGCCGCCTCCGCCGCTGGCAACGGGAGAACGTCACTTCCGGCGGCTTTGCTTTAATGCGGCATTTGGGAGGCGCTTCAGCGCGGCCTCATTTAAAAGCAGTGCTACACTGCCGCCAGAAGGCAAGAAAATCTGGCCAGAGGCAAATTTCTACTGGGAGAGAGTTCCGCAGCAACGGAGCAGACACTGAGAACACCCTTCTCATAGTAACCACCTTTCTACAGTATGGGACCTCCAGGAGGGTGTCCCAGCCGACCACAGTGGTCAGATCAGGACCTGGAGAATGAGGTGATCACTCAGGTAGGTGAGACCCAGACCATTTAGGGCTTTATAGGTCAAAACTAGCACCTTGAATTGGGCCCAGAAGACTATAGGCAGCCAGTGCAGAGCACAAAGGACCAGTGTAAAATGCTCATATCAGCCCACCCCTGTTAGGAGGCGGGCCGCTGCATTCTGCATTAGCTGCAGTCTCTGGACCATTGCCATGGACAGCCTCACATAGAGGGCATTACAGGAGTCTAATCTCGCAGTGATAAAGGCATGGATGATGGTGGCAAGATCCGAATTTGAGATATAAGACCAGAGCCTCCTAACCAGATAAAACTGGTGAAAGGCAACCCTGGACACAGCTGCCACCTGACTATCCAGGTGCAGCTGCAGATCCAGGAGCATCCCCAGGCTCCGACCTGAGTTTCTGGGGGGGCGGGGACCCCATCTATGATCAACATATATATCAACAAAACTGAGTGAGGTTTTACTTAGGGTAAAAACAGACATGGGGTGGTGCGGCAGCTTTCTGGTCCAGCCCAGGGTGGGAAAGAGTGGCCATCCCTCCCTGGGTTGGAGAAGGGCACCGAATGAATGTGCCCACAGCCAAAGAGCCGTCCTGATACCTGCACACTTAGGGTAGGGCGGGGAGCTCAACAAACGTGTGGGCAGCTGCCTCCCCCTCCCAGCACCTCGCCTCCCCCGCCGACTACGATGGACAGCCATGGCAGCTCCTACCCCAAGGTGGGAATGGTGGGCCAAACACACATGTTGGCCTCTGTGGGCGGCCCTTGGCCTGGGCTATGTCCTCAGAGATTTTATGAGGATGCAGCCCAAGCTAGCTATCCCAAGCCAAGATCTGTGCCACCGTGAGTCAAAGTAGGCCACAGTGACACTGCATCACATCTGTTTTTACCCTCTGCCAAATGGCTTTGCATCCTTCGCAGATACATGAATAAAACTTGCATTTTTTTATTAGTTGGCAAAGAAAAAATAATAATTCCAATCTTAAAAAAAATAAACGAGCAACAGCAAACATTGCTAAAAATGCCAGAAATTTACAGAGATATAAAATGATTATATCAACCCACAAAAAGCCTTTATAAGCTGAATATTTTTGGTATCGTAAAACTGAGCAGGAAATGTACAATAAAGACCGTTGGAAACCTTATAAGCACTGCAAGTCCTGATGGAAGGAAAGGGGTAGACTCTTTGAAGATTTCTCTTACTATTCAGAAGTGCTTTCTTTGAAAAAAATTCCCAAAACTAAAGCTGTTGGATAAAACTTTGGAAAATGTCTAATGCAACCTCGGAGATAAAGCCCAACTCTCAAAAGCAACTCTCAAAAGTACTCTGGTCTCCTGCCATATTGATGTCAGGGTGAGCTTTGTCACTGACTTCAGTGGGTTCAGGATTTTCCTAAGTCACCTGGGATCTTAAGTCTCATTGAAAGATGTATCTTGGGTTGCCTCTTCTCCAGGTTTAGACCTAGAGTCTCTGGGGAAAGCTCTGATTTCCCCTGGTAACCCAGACAAACAGGGGCATAGCTAGGTTGGAGTGGGCCCAGGGACAAGAAATGGCGTTGGGCCCCTGTTGTGGAGCTCTGGCACACACGTGTGAAGCACAAGTGCACGGTAGCAGCAGCTGATCGTGCACGCTGTCTCCCGTGCCGTTGTTATTCTCCATGCACTAGTACTTGGAGCTATCATTTTATCAGTCCACCCCAGCCGGGTCCCAGGGGGCTCTGGAGCAACGAGGGGGCAGAGAAATCCCTTTGGGGTTGGGGAGAAATTGGGGCAGTGGGGGGGGAGACCTTGCCATGGGGCCATGTGATACATGCCGGCCCTGCCCCTGGGCAGCTACACCACTGCATGGAGGGGAGGCAAAAGAACTTATTGGGGGAGAAGCTGGCTGTAGACTGCCAGTGCCACCTAGCCAGGCAAGCACGGGGCCCCAGCTGGTCACCCACCCTGCTTCCCTGCTCTCCTCTCCCTCTGTCCACACCTTGCTGGAGGGAGCAAATCCCTGGGGGAAGGGCATTGTTTTGGTCACTTCCGCTCACGCAGCCAGGAAGTTAATTCAGTGCTTTCAATCGGGGCTGGGGAACGTTGCGGGAGGCATAAAGGACTGGAACGGCGGCTGCTGCTGCTGCAGGGACCCACGTGATGCAGAGGCTGCTCTGAGTGCCTGACTGGTCCAGTCCAGCATTATATTGCAGCCCCCTAGACTCATGGGTCCCCTAGGCTTATGGACCCCGGGACAATGGCCCCTCCTGTCCCTATGATTCCTACGCCCCTGCAGACAAACTGGGGCTTCCAGGAGCAGCATGGGGTGGCCACCTCAGAAAGGAGGCAGGCCACAGGGATTTCCCTGCCTCTTTTCTAACTATGGAGTGTCATGATGGAGTGTCAAGGGGCAGGGTTATATCAGAAAAGAGTGTGGCAACCCTTTTGCCCTGCCCCTGCCAACATGGTCCTGCTGCCCCTTCTGGGTAAAAGCCTAGAGTGGTGGCATACCTGAGTGGTGGCATACCCCAGCTCTGCACATTGTGAAGCTATTAGGGGTGAAACAAGAATCAGTTTGTTTCTCGCGACAATCGAGAATCCTTAGCGGGATCTTGTTTAAAAAGAAAACAATAACTTTGCATGCGCAACGTGGCTGCTGGGCTGTTCTGCGCATGTGAAGCCTTTTTCCAAAATGCCATGGCACAGACAGCGTTGCTGCCATTTTTGAAAAGGGCAGCCATTCTGCACATGTTCAGACCAGCCGCCCTTTTCCAAAATGGCAGCGATGCTGCGGCACCATTTTTGAAAAGGGTTGTGCATGCACAGAGCAGTCCAGCAGCCATTTTGAGCATGCACAGTTTTTTTTTCTTGTTTTCCCCCCGACATGGAGTTTTTTTGCTGCAGAAAAAAAAGAGAGGAAAGAAGAGAGAGAGACAGAAAGATGACAGATGCGGGATGCAAGACTCGGTGTGAAATGGGGCACACACATGGCTCTGGTAAGTAAAGTGAGAAAAAAAATCTTGATTGAGAAAGGGTCAAGAACTGGGGCTTTTCTTGTTTCTTGATTCTCACAGAAATCGAGCTGAGAATCTTGATTCTCAATTAAAAAATTTTTTTTTAAAAATCAAGTTTCAGCCCTAAAGCTAATAGTCTAATTTTCTAAGCAGTCTGTGAGTATAAGTCTCATTGAAATAAATGGGGCTTGCGCTGGTAGAGTGCTTTGAGGATTGGGTCTCACTAGATAATTCTGTGTATTTTACTAACAGTTAATAAAATAGGAGACAAATTAATAATCACTCCAGGTTTCCTTCTATTCTGGCCAAGGTGCCTGAAATGCTAATTTTAGGTCAGTTCACAATAGTGTTGACAAATCAAAATTAAGTAAGGCCCTAATCCAAGGGCCAAATGTGTGCATTGTGTGTGGGATTGAACCTCCCCTGCATCCACATGCATGGTACCACAGGCAAAGTTTACTACCACCTGTAGTACACTGTACCACACTGTACCACCACACTGTAGCCCTGTCTCTCCCTCTGCCAGGTGGCGATGCAGTCAAGTACCGGTGGACTTCGTCTGAGGCACCATGCGCCCACACAGTGCGTGTGCAGTACAGAGTAAATTCAATCCATGCGTGTGCAGATCTTGGATTGAGGCCTAAGTATTAAACAAGTCAAAAGTGGCTGTCTAGTGACTGGGTGAGTATGCAGCAATCAGAGATACCTACTGTGTGAAGAATCGGGGTTCAAGGTATTAGAAAGAAAGTGAGGGGTGATGCTAGCTAATATTTCCAAGCAGGCAGCCTGCTGTTGGCAGCAGGATGTTGGGTGGGAACAGGCATGAGTTTGTGACAAAAGCCAACAGAACTACAGCTCCTAAGTCACTTTGGCTTGGACTTGTGTGATTTGAGCTCTTTAGCAACAGGCTTGGAACATCTTACCCAGCATTTTATTCATCTTTCAGAACTTGCATATTTCAATGTTTCAAAAATCTGGTTTTCTTCCCAGGTTGGTTATCCAAATCATTGTTCAATGCCTTAAACTCTCGTCGGGTTTTCTACCTTCCTCCGACAGTGGTCCCTAATTTAGCCAGCTGCAAATGAAAATTGAGATTATGGCTGCTTCTCTCCTCTGCTCCTATGATACTCAGCTGTGGGTGGTCACAGTGGGCTCCAAAGGGGAGGTATATTTCCTCAGAGAGTGATTAATGTGACTGCAAGGCAGTGAACACATAATAAACAACAGTAACTAAAAGTTTAGCTACTATGAAAAGGCCATAAGCTCCATTATCTCACACTGGCATATTGGGAGTCCTGCTGGGCATTGTGGGGAATAGAGAGTCCTGAGATTCTACTCTGTCCCAGAAACCACATTTGTATACATGGACATTTTCATCCCTCTCCTCTATATAAGAATCTGACACCCCTGCTGTATCCCATCTTATATAACTTTGGTGTTACATTTTTAATTTTGCAGCCCATATGGTGACACAGTATTGATTTTCTTTCCAGATTACAATAATTTGACTTTGCTTTCCTTTATGCTTTTTACAAGGGGAAAAAAAGAGAAAGAGAAAGGAGGGAAAGGCTTGCTAACAAGGAATGACTGTTTATCATCAATATCCAAAAATTCCAACAGTAGCTTAGTCAATACCAATGTTTCAGACTATGGTGTAGGAGTCGAGACCACTGGGGGAAGTTGGTACTAAGATATAGGGCCTCCGTCAGTTTTGTAAAATCCCTCCACTGGGCAAGAAGTCAAGAATAACTTTCAAGTAATTCAAGAAACATTAAATGTCACACAGAATGGCTTCTTGTAGTCAGACTGCCTTCCAAAGGACTTTTGTCTAGCAAAATAAGCAGAAGTACTGATTGCGTCTATCCTACTTTCCCCTTATATGTTAGATAGACCACAATCTGTCCATTTCTAATTCTCCTTTGCCTGCATATCTGTTCATGTCCCAAGAGGCAGATTTTCCAGCAGTGTGCTCATCTGTGTATTATTAAGTAAACACAAATTAAAGTCATTACTTGGTACTTAGCTTTATGCAACATTCCTCAGCAGTGTGTACAAAAGAAATGTGTTCTTTTACAAGAGTTTGGTAAATAACATGTGCCTTGATTAACTGTAGATCATAACTGGTTTATTGACTCTACATTAGAGTCAGTCCAATGATTTATGCAAAAACCTTCTTATAATTTGTAGGTTAGAGCCAAAAGAATTCAGGTTAAGGGCCAAAAATTACTCTTGTATGTGTGCAAAGAGGACTGTTTGCTTCAGCAGCTAAGTTATTTCCTTACTTCCACTGAAGCAAACAGGAAATATGCTGAGCCAAGAATTTGTCTCTAATTTGGGCGTCTTTTAAATTTAGGCTTAAGTTCTAGTAAGTAACAAGGTAATGCAGGGAAGCAAGCCACATTAAAAAACAATAGGGAACTTTAAAACATATTATAATTAAACAAAATATGTGCTAAACAGGGGTATTTCCCGCTAACTTAATTTCATTGCCATCAATATGACAACATCCAAGTAGACACTACATGCTAACTAATGACTCTCACAGAGTAAAAACAAATGTGGCAATAATAACCCACACCGGCAAGCTTTGTCCCACTGTGGCCATGGGTCACTGTCATATTTGTGCGAAGGTCCCCAGATGTTTGCCTAGTCTGATCCTGGGTGTGTTGGCAGCTAGCCTGGGCTCCCACTCAGCAAAGTGACAAAGTCACAGTCCTGGCTACTGCATCTCCCCCACCCCCCACCCCCCCCTGGGGTCAGTCTGGGGCAAAGTGGTCCACAGCAGGTTAGAACATATGTTCTGACCCGCCATGACCCATCCCGGATCGGGGCCGCCATGGCTGGCCACCATGGCAGTCTGTGATTGGCCACCATGACTGCCCATCATGGCAGGGGGCGGGGCTGGATGAGACTAGCGCCACGGCTGGGTCACGTGTTCAGTTCCCTAATATGATCCCGGCCATGTCAGCAGAGAGTGGTGACCTCACCCGACCAGGGTCCCCGCCTCTCTGCTGTCAGTTCTGGTTTTACCCACAGTTACACAGACTACTGACATAGAGGTGGGCTTAGCAACTGAACTGCAGAAGCTATGTGAAATGGTCCATAACCTCTAGAAGGTTTACATATGGATTCCATATACAATATTAACCCTGCATAGTCTTAGGATAAGCGCTACTTATTCAGGCTTTATACAAGCATTTCATCCTGACTCATCTATCTCCCCCACCTGGACTTTTACCATGGCCTCTATTAGCACCCATGGGAGTTCTGAATTAACACCATGGGCCCCTAAAGTGGCATCTTACGACTATGTGAAGGAAAATTCCATTAAGTAAAAAACTACCTGGAAAGACGTAAAATTATTGGTTTCCAAGCTTTTTGACCACATGACACTATTTTGAGATTTAAATATAATTCTGTGACTTCAGACAGATCATGACCCCATCCACAGATAGCATAACCCATAATTTGGGAACTCCGGCCCAGAATGAAAGCTGCTATATAAATGCAAAGTAAGCACAAATTCCAAAGTCTGTGAAGCTGCACTTGGAGCTGGCTGATCAACTGTAGCTTGGCAATAGCAAAGTTTTGTTCTTCCTTTATTCAGTAACCTGCTTTCCCCCATGACCACCATTTTCTCTCTTTTTTTAAAAAGAAAATAAGTATAATTTGTGGCTTTCTATCCCCTGTTGGTGTATTCCATAGTTTACGTCACTTCTTCTTCATAGTATGCTGGATACACAGGGTGAAAACAGACATGACGCTAACCACCCTTTAACCACCCTTGGTGGTTATTTATGCATGTTGCAGGGCTGTATTGGTGCCCTATGCAGCCCTGCAACATGCATAAATGACCACCAAGGGTGGTTAAAGGGTGGTTAGCGTCATATCTGTTTTCACCCATATTCTCTCCACAAATATTTAAGAGCAGGTAGGAACAGCTGGTTTTAAACCACAATTTCAAAGTAGAACGTGCCCACATGCCTCACTTTGGCTGTTTGTACACAAGATGCACCTAAATGGGTGGGTGCATCCCGTGTGAAAGCAGCGGAAGGTGGGTGGATGGGTTGATGTGCATACGTGTGTGTGCACCCCCCCACAGAGCAACCGGCAAAAACACAGGAGGGGTGTGTGTGTGTGCCCATCTGCATCTGCACCTGCCCCCCACACTTCTCCCCGCAGCAATGTGACCACAGATTGCTGCTGGGGTGGGAGCGGTCCATTTAAAAACGGCCTTTATATGATGGTTTAACAGAATAAAACTCCTTCTGTGCCAATGGCAACCAAAACAAAAACCATTCATGAGGAGCATGTGTTGCAAGTTAAACAAAAATGAAACAGTGTCACCAGATGCAGTGCAGAAAGAGCTACAGCATTAAAATAGTCAGGCATTTCAGTTTTAACAAGTCGGTAGTTAAAAATACACAGATTCAAAACAAGTGTAAGACTGAATAAAATCAGAAGAAGAGAGCAGCAAACACTGTTACTAGTTTTTTAACACTAAAATAATAATTAGAATCCATTTTGCATGTTCTCAGCCAACAAAGTTTAAAGAGGAAAGGGGAATAACCTGTTAATCTCTCTATAAAAGATGTGTGTGGGGGGTGGGGGTGGAACAGGAAAAGAGAGTGTTTATTGTAGGGTGGACGGCCTTGTGCTCCCTGGAGAGGTACTAATCTTCCACCTTATTTCTTCATAAATCTGTGGGTATTGTTTTTCTTTCATCAGTCGAGAGTGTTACATATTTTGCTTTTCTGTTCCAAAGGCCAAATCTTCACCTTGCACATAAAGAAGACCATAAGGAGAAAAGATGCATCAAAGGGTGTTAGCAAATGAGATGGTAGCCCACACCAGGTGGGTGATCACCTTCCAGTTGATTAGGTGTTTGCCTCCACTGGTCACATGGCACCACCTACCAGACACACAGTCCCCCAATCACGGTGGGGTCCCGGAGCATGCGGAGCCTGCCATGCAGGCAAATGGGGGCTAATGTGCACCCACGTATCCATGTCCCGTCAATTAGGTTGTGTCAATTAGGTAGCCTCACACACATACATTTGCCAGCACCATAGACCTGCGGGTGAAAAGCCAGAATGTTCCAAGGAGTGACCACTTCCGGCTCTACTCTCATTGTCACTGGCACACACGTAATGTCTTAAGAGCCCAACATGCCATTTTCCAACCAATGTTCTCCCAGCTCATCCTGGTTGGCATTCCCAGTCGTTGCATTCTAAGAAATGACTTGTGGAGGATTACCATTGCCAGGACCATAGCTAATACCAACAACCAGGCAACAGCCATCACCACTACCTCCATTGTTCAATCGCAGTCACTCACTGCCTACAGATCTGCCCTCCAACACTGCAGTCCCTGGACCAAGGAAGAGACCAAGGCCTTCATTGCTCTGTGGGGGAACAGAAGGTCCAAAATGCTTTGGTGAAGTGCTGTAAGAACAAGGTGGTATTCCAAGCAAATCTTGGTCCAAATGGTGCAGTAGGGTTACACCCGGGACATGAACCAGTGCTGGCAGCAGGCCAAGGACTTGAGGCACGGAAACAGAGAGGTTCAGGACAACAACTTCATCTCCAGCCATGCGAGACATAATCGCCCTATTATGAGTTCCTTGACTAAATCCTCTGTGTGGATGAAGTTATCGTTGCATCCCACCTGTATGGATGCACATTCATGAGGGGCCAAAAGTGGGTGGATACGGCTCCCACACTGCCTGCTCCCACTGCAACTGCTCCCACCCACCCTATCGAAGCTCCGGCTGCCAGTAGACATCCCTCCCTGACAGTCCGTGCCATGTAGCCAGCACAGATTAACACAGACATGGATACTGTGACTCTCATAGTGTATCCCCTCCAGCTCGAGAGCCACCCCTCATTTGAGGAACCACTGGAGGTTCTGGTTGAGGACCTGGATGCCACCTTTGTAGAGGCGGCACTGGAGATGGAGAAGAATGGTAAGTTAATGCACCTGAGGGGGGTTGTGTTTACACAGCTGCATGATAAAGGCTTCCATTTACTGTTATCTAATTATGTTCTTTATTGTTACTGTATTGACAGGTAGCCAGGAGAAAACAAACAAGCAGCAGAAAAATCCTCATGACACAGCTCCACTGAACGGGAACGGTAGGTGCAGGAAGTGGGTGGGAAGGCACCATGGTGGGATGGTGGACTGGCAGGTGGGGGAGGCACCATAAGGGAAGCAGGTGGAGTGAAGCCAAAATGGTGTCTAGGGGTGACAGGATGGTGTGAATGGCAGTGGTTGATTTCTGTATGTTCTTCACTCCTCTACAGTGATCACAGAAGGAGAACTGCATGGCATTGGGATCCGTCTTAGCAACTGCTACAGCAGCTGCATAGGCCAGGTACTAATTCCTGCTTCCCTTCAGGAGGGCAGGGGGTTGAAAATTGGGTGGGTGCAGGCCTGAAACACCAGGGTACAAGGTGGGTGGAGTAATCTGAATGAATGGCTTTCGTTGTTACTTTGCTACAGGTTTGTCAGTATAACAGGCATGGACAGAACCCCTGCCACAAGCACCCAGTGGAACCAGGACCTGTAGGTCCACAACCGATGGCGCAAGGAGGATTTGCTGCTTGGGGAAATCACGCAGTGGGTGGATGAGAACTGGGATGTACACCATTAACAACATGGCCGGGGATCATAGGCAGCTGGTACGGCAAAACTCCACACAATCCACGGTCTTCGCTGCCGATGCCCGCCTGGATCACCATCAGGAGGACAGGCACTGGGCTGTGGTCAGAGAGTATGATCAAGAAGACAAGCAAGGATATGAGTGAGATGTGGGCACAAATTCAAAGCAGCCTCTCCCAGTCCATTCAGCTCCAGAGCTCCCTGCTTGAGCATGTTGCTGCTGCAACTGTGAGCAGGCGCCATTTCATAACCCCCATCAGGATTTCACATCCACCTGTGTGGAAGCTGCCCATCCTAGTTCCATCCGCACTCATCCCCTGTGGCAAAACACCTGAGCCCTCTCCATACTTCAATCACACCAGGGAACAGTTCCTGGGCCAGGCAAGTTTCCGCACTCCTGCCAATCATTCCCACACACCTCCTAAGAACACTCATCCACAGCCAATTCTGCAGGAGGAGGGTGGGGAAGATGTCCCCCAGCCAGTCCCGCTACCCAAGCGAGTGCGCCAAGCTGCGCCCAAAAAGAGCAGGTGGAAAAAGAAACAGTTATTAAAAATTTAGTTGTATATTTAAAGTTCCTTAATTTAATATACTTACATAACATTTATTATAGTTATATAAAGTTTAATAACATTTTAAAAAGTTTTTACAATTTTCATAATTCATGCTTTCCATGCTTCTTTTTGGAAAGGAAGGAAGTTTAGGGGATGGGGGGACGTGGAGAATGGCTGTATGGCATAACGATAAAATAATTCTGGTGTCTGGGTTTGGAAGGAAAGGATGTGGGTAGCAGGAATGCAAGGAAGGGGAGGTACAGAGGTGGTACAGGTAAGGGAAGGGGGCATGGAGAATAGTGGTATAGCATAGTGATACGCCACTTAGGGTCCTGGGGGTTGGAAGGGAAGGGGGGAATCTGCTGGCCTTGCAGTTGCAGGCAGGGGACCCCATAGCAGACCACTAGGGAAAAGCAAGGATGCAAAGGGAACTACTGTAGGAAAGCCACAGGCAAAGACCGGGTGGTAGTGGCCAGTTGCAGAGTAGCCAGCTGCATGCCTGTGCCTCTGTGTTTTCTATTGGCATTCCCAGTCCCAGCTAACCTGCAAATGTCAACAGGAAGGCATGGGTTCAGGCCTGCAGCTGGCTAATCTGCACATGCACATAAAGAACACACAGGGAAAGGCTTCTTGGCATGAAATAGCATGGGGGGAGGAGTATGGAAGGAGGGAAAGTATGCTGTCCCAGTGCATGGGGTGGGGAGCTGAATGGGCCAGAGGAAAACACTGTGACACACAGAAAACATTTTAAAAGACTTTATTGATTTTTTTAAAAAAATAAAAATTAATAGTTCACTGATGCTCATCAAACTGTCACTGAACATGGGTGTTGGGGATAGCATTGCAGTTGATATGCCAGCACAAGGCATCCCAGATCTCTTCAGCTATGTGTTGCTCCACTATGTTCATCTGGTCCTGAAACAGTAGGCATGGGCGAACAGATCGCGGTTCGTGTTCGGTTCGGCCACGTTCGGTTCGTGTGTTCGTGTTCGGTCGTTCGGTTTGGCCGCGTTCGGTTCGTGTGTTCGTGTTCGGTCGTTCGGTCATATCGCGCGTTCGTGTTCGCCCGTTCGGTTCGGTAGCGTTCGTGTTCGGCCGTTTCTGTTCGGTTGTTCAGGCAGGTCGTGTGTTCGTGGTTGGGCGTTCGGTTCATTCGCGATCGGGTTGTGCGTTCGTGTTCGGACGTTCGGTTCGTTCGCCATCGGGTTGTGCGTTCGTGTTCGGTTGTTCGGTGTTCGGGTGGTTCGCGCGTTCGCGTTTGGCCGTTCGGCCTTCGGCCAGAAATATCGCGAGATCGCGGGAAGCCGTAAAATCGGCATCGTGCCGGAAATTCGTGTGCGTGTGTGCGAGTGAGGCGAGAGGGTGTGTGTTTGTTTCGGTGGCTGCTTGTGTAGTGTGTTTTGGCGATTGTTGTGTTGGTTTTGGCTGTGCTGTGTGTTTGGGTGGGTTGGTGTGTGTTGTTG
>QEPC01011684.1:1481014-1495031 GCA_003113815.1 Sphenodon punctatus
CAGCGGTAGCTATTTCCGGCGGAAACAGTGTTTCCGCAATTAGTGGAACGGCATGGCAGAGGCTTTCATTCCGCGGTTTCATTCCACGGTTCCACGGTTCCGCTTATTTAATTCCGCAACTTAGTGGAATCGTGGAAACATGACATTTTCGCTATTTCCGCAATTCCGCCAGCGCAAAAAAATAACGGAATAGCGGTTTTCCGCGATTTCCGCAATTTTTCCACAATTCCGCGATTTGCAGAATTCCGGCGGAATTAGCAGAATATCCGCAGAAAAGTCGCAGTGTGGCGTGGGCAGTTCCGAAATGGCAGAATGGAATCGCGGCCCGGTAAAAGCTGCTGCCGCATCAACCCTACCCCCATGTCATTTTTGTTTTTTGTTTTTGTTATTTTAAAATGTTGTTTTCATTATTGTTATTAACAACAATTTCATTTTTGTTATCTTTATCATTTTAATCATTTTTGGTATCATTTTGATATCATTTTCATTATCAGTATCGGTATCGGTATCGATATCGATATCGTTATCATTATCGATATCGTTATTGGTATTGTTTTCAATATTGTTTATTGGCACCATTTCAAATGAAGATTTTATTTTTGGTATCAGTATCGTTATTGATTCCCATGCACAACTAATATTTATCTAAATCTAAGGGAGACAGGGGAAGGGAAAATGAAAACTATCTATTATCTAATCAATTATCTATATAACTATTCTAATCTAATCTCTATGTCTATAATATATATCTATATCTAATCTATACTACCTATCTATATATAATGTACAGGGGGGAGAAGGGCAGGGAAAGTGAGAAGGTAAAATGTAGGGTATGAGGAAGGAAATAAATAAATAAATACGGGCAGGGGATCTGTGGCCGCCTGTTGCCATGGACATTTTTGGTTTGCCCCACATGGAACACACTGGATTTTTTTTGCAGTGCTCTGTGAGTGGCCATGAGTGGGTGATGCATGGCTGACAGCAGTACGTACTCCCTCCCCCACTCCACCTTCAGATGGGTGTTCGGATGAGTGGCCGTGCAGGGCAGCATCTCATTTAAAAAACCCTTATGTTTAGTTGGTATAAGGAAGTCCTTTTCTTTGACTATAATGTTGAAGTGCCAACCACAAAGTCCAAAGCAGCTGGGAATTTAATTGATTCCTCAAAGTGCAAGGAAAGTATAGCAGATAAAAAATGACAGAGTTGTTGCTGATGCAAATGAAAATGTTCTAGCAAAGCCAGCTGGGGAGAGGACTGGAGATGTTTACATTATCCCAACATGCTTACGTTGTTTCTTCCATGTTTTCCAGCCAACGCTCACCTGGTTTTGCTCAAGACCTGGAATACAGTGAATTGTGGGCAGCACCTAATATTTATTCATGCCATTGTCGAGAACATCTTTGCAGCTCTTGCCAAGGTCTGTCATTGAATGTGTTTGTTCAGCTGCATGGCAAAAACAGAATACACAGTCATCATTTTTGTTAAGTCACCTACTCAATATTTTTCCTCTCGGATTAAATTAACTCATAAATACTGAGCTTTGTATGCCAGAAAATCTTACTATGCCCAGTCAACTGCACACCCGTTTGTGCATTTTTTATGTACCTGGTCATTTAGTTACTTCTCTAATAAGTTTTGAAACAATGAAGAAGGCAAACTATCTAATTTACCTGGTACTTTAGAAGCACTAATTACAATTTTAAAAGATTATTTATTCTAGCCAGTCTTTAGTACGATTTAAATCACTCTGTTATATACTAATGAGTGTTTGAAGGTCATAGTACAATTGTATAGAGAAGATACAGGTTGGAAGAAATCCTTCCCCTTTAAAAAAACAAACAAAAAAACCTCAACCCTGAAGGAGAATGACAATGACCATCTGAAGTACTCAGATGTTCTCCATTTCTGTATATCTTAGCTCCCCACCAGTCTTTTACTAACTTTTAATGTCATCTTTTAACCTCACATACTCCTGTTGGGTAAGAAAGTTTTATTATCCCCAACATACAGATGCACAGTGCCAGATTTTCAAAAGACTTTGGTGCCACAATGGGTGCCACATTTTAAAAAAAAAAAAAAATCGGCTCCTGTTTATCCAATGTGTGAACTCTTCCAAAAAATGGGACCAGAGATTACAAAATAGGAGCATCTGGGTGCTCATCTCTTTTGAAAATCCAATCTCTATTTTGGTGTTTAAATGTGACTGAGCCCCTTTGAAAATCTGAGAGTTGCCTGAGCTAACATAGTTAGTGCCATGGGAAAAGGTTCCATGTGACCAAAACGTTTGTATATACTCATGAGCAGGAGTTGGTCCAATAAATGATATCATCTGAACTACTTTGGCCCTTTTCACACAGACACTCTAGCACAGATCAAATGGGTGTTATATTTTATTATACATGTTGCAGGGCTGAAGGTGTGCTCTATGGGTGCCCAAAAACATGTATAATAAAATGTAACACCCATTTAATCCATGTTAGAGTGTCTGTGTGAAAGGGCCTTTGTCTCCAAGGGCCTTTTTACACAGATGGGGGTGGGTGAGGGTATGGGTGTTCTGACATGGTGGGTGGAGGTGGGTGGGTGTCCCTTTGCATGGATACACACACACCTCCACCCACAAGGCCTCCTCCGGTTTCCCAGGGGGCTCCGTGGGTGGAGGTGGGTGAGTGATGGGTTGAGGTGGGTGTTGCGCAGGAACGCGCATGCACCCCCACCTGTCCTGCTCGGTGTTCACACGGAAGAACACCGAGCAAACACCCATCCCCCCCGCTGCTGGACGTTTACACAGACGCACTCCTCCCCACACACCTGCCCAAACACCAAGTGGGAGCGGGGTGTCCGTGTAAAAACAGCCCAACTCCAAAACAACAACCACACTCTATCATGGCTAGTTTATGGTGAGAAGAGAGTTGATCCTGGATCTCATGAGACCCAAACAAATGCCCTAACCACTAACTGTCCCTCTTTTCATGATGCAGTCACCTCTGTAGTTTCAAAATTACAATAAAAATGCCGGGAAGTTTAAAAATTGCCTATTTCTAATTACAGTACACAAGCATCAATTTACATCATAGTACAATTTACCTAGTACATGTAACCAGGCTGTTAATTCACACAACCTGTCATCTCTACAAGATTTCCCACCCATGATGCAGAGCTGGGGTTGGTGGGGAGGATCGCCTCCCACTTCGACAGAAGAAACATGAGTACAGCAGAAAAAGATGTGCACCTGCGGAGGAACCAATGCATGCAGCTTGCTCCCTTCTACGCACAGACAGCCCAGCCAAAGATGCCGCAGCTGAACTGTAGGGTTTGGTATTGCCCACTCTGCACATGAAAGAGGGCAAGATTGGGTACCTTCATGGCTACTCTTTTACTCCTGTACTTTGCCTCCCTCGATTGAAGAAATTCTGCAACTCTTTTTCTTTGGTATGAATCAGGGATTATGAAGCGCACTCTCTCTCCCCCTCCCCTTTTAGCCTAGTGAGAGTTGAAATGATTATTAATGGTGAATACAGCATCTGAAGAATTCGCTTATTTCAATTTGGGTCCAGCAAAGCAGCTAAGACCTACGGTTCACTCCCCCTTTGCCAGATATATCTGTTTTGGTTGTCAGTTTAGTTATTTTGGCTATTCAGGTTGCTTTCAGTATACTTTCTTTTGGCATGAATAATCAAAATACTGAAATGGACTAAGTAACTGAACAATTGGATATGCAGATCTCTGGTTTGGATGCAAATATTTTATAATATTCACAAAATGTGAATAATATCCATCATTTGTTTTAGCTTTACCTGTCCCAAAGAAGAAGGAGGTTGGGTTTGTTTTGTTTTTTCCTTTGCAGGGGAAAAACAGCACTGTTTTTCCTTTACAGTTTCCAAACACTGTTTCCTTTACAGTTTCCAAACGCCACTGTTAAAGTAAAAAAGAGCAAGAGGCAGGATGCAGCAGGATGGGTACAGCTCCATTCCCTGTGCTCAGGGAAAAACAGAACTCTCCTCTCTTTCCTGGCATGGTCAAGTAGTGCTTCCTACAGCTCCTTTTTCTCTGTAGATGACATAGTGACAACTGCTCTGTTTTAAACTCAGGGAGCACCACACTGTTCTCCTCGAAGCCCACATCCTCGATAACCAAAGTAAAAGGTGAAATGTTGCCCCAAATTGAATAAACAGGTCTCCTTTCTGTGGGTGTAATTTTTGGTCTAAGATTATTTGTATCTATTGTTTTAAGCACTATTGTATTGCACTAATCTATTGTTTTAATGAAAGTCCCTAACGGTGTTTACAAATCAAGAAGTGAGCAAAGCAAGTTGCAACTAGAGTTAATTAATTGCTGATGCAAAATGTTTTGCACAATCACCTTTACCACCCCAAAATGGAGATAACAGCAAAATTGGAATAAAGTTACTCTGGATGTCATCATCATCATGACAGTTTCTCCTTCCTTCACTTGTCTTCATTTAAGGTCTTATCCATCTTCCCAGGTAGAATCTTCAAAATAGGCTTTTTGAGTATTTACTATTTTCAGACATTACGAGATCACAGCGAACCCCGGACAATACCCACATGGGGTCAAAGCGCCCTGAACGTCTGTTTGGCGGCCACCAGATGTTCGCCATGGTCAATTCACACATGGGGTTAATTTCAACCATGCTTCCAGGGCTGCCCGCGGGACAATCACCGCAAGCGTGGTCAAAGAGATCCCCGGTGGGAACCAGCAAAAAGTAACATCTGGCCGGGAACCACGACCTGGAATCCCAGGCAGGATTCTGGGCCATGGTCAAATTGGGCGGGCGCCGCGGCCTCATTGACCGCAGTGCCCACCCATCTCCCCAGAGGGCGGGCAGCGGGGGAGCGTGGGGGGGTGGGGCCATGCGGCCGCACATTGCACCAAGCGGCCCCGCCCCCTCCCCAATTCCCTGGCGGGATCAGCTGGCACATCTGTTGGATGTGCCGGAGTGATCCCGGCGGGGAATCATTTGGGTGATTCTGGGACGGGGCGAAAGCTGCCCCGTCTCGTCTGAAATCACCCTTCCTTAGCAAGCATTGGAAATTTTGCTTTGCAACATAAGAGTAATTTTAAAATATCACCAAAACAACCAAACAGGAAAGTAAGCATTGTAAGAGCAAGATGACTCAGACAGTACAACATGAGAACTAATCCATCCTAATAATAAATTATTAATAATAGAGGTATATCAGAGAAATAACAGGCTGTCAACTAACCTGTTAAATAGCAAGTTCTAGGGGTTGAGCCCTATATATTGAAAAGACCACCTACTCCTCTGCACACCAACTTTGAGATCAGCTAAGAATGACCTCTTGCTATTTCCATCATTGCTCCAAGTCTGTATAATAATAAAGGGGAACAAAGTGGTTCAAATGATATATTTTATTGGACCAATGCAGTGGCTACTCCACAACACTAGGGGTGCAGTCAGACGTGCGTTTAAATCGTACAGCCGCAGCGGCGGCAGCGTGCGATTTAAAGCACCGCGCACTTCCGGGTTGGTCTGAATGCAACATTTCCGCCTAACCCGAACTGTTGGAGTGTGGTTTGGAAAGCTGCTCCAAGCAGCTTTTCAAACCGCACTCCAACAGTTCAGGTTAGGCTGAAATGTGCACATTCACCGCATTCAGACCAAACCGGAAGTGCGCGGTGCTTTAAATCGCACGATGTCGCCGCTGCGGCTGTGCGATTTAAACGCACGTCTAAATGCTGCCTAAACTTCCCATCACCAAGGCTGAGCAGTTCCAGGAAGCAATGTAAGACCTTTCTATTAGGCCAGGCCTTTGTTGGGTGAGGATAAGTTCTGAGGAGGGTTTGGTTTTCAGTTTTTTTAAATATCTAATTTATGTACTGTTATATGTTCTGAGACCTTCAGAATAGGGTGAGATATAAATAGAACTGAAATGGATACTCATAAAGCCAGATATCCCTGTCACATATGCACTACCCTAAATTTCATTTGTGGATTGGGTAATAGCCATTATTCATGCATTCTCTGATGGATACCCATTTCTGGAACTGGGGAAAACCATGTATGTATGTTAATGATCACTTCTAAGACAGCTGACAGAGAAGGCCTTGGGAAGACAGAGGGTGGAATAGAAGACTGTTTGGAAGCTGCAGTTGGTGCAGAATGGGGCGGCTCACCTTTTGTCAGGGATGGGTCACCAGGAGCACATTACACTAGTTTTCCGGAGTCTGCGCTAGTTGCCAATAGTTTTACAGGCACAATTCAAGGTGCTGGTTTTAAACTATAAAGCCCTAAATGGCTTGGGCCCCAGGTATCTGAAAAACCATCTCTTCCCCTATGTCCTGGTGCTTTCTATAATGTTCAGATTTGAACCCACATGACCAATTCGTCCCTTGTACTCAGTTCTACCATCAGAACTATAGAAGAAAAAGCTGGCTTCAGTGTTTAGTCTCTTTCTGTCAACTGAGTTATAAAATAAATGGGCATTTAGACACACACACACACACACACACACACACATGTATACAAGCACAGAGTTTTCCTCATTTTAAACCTGAAATAGTTATGTGAGTTACTTGTTCCACATCGTGGACATTGTGTGGGTATCCACAGGGCTACCCAAAAATGCAGTTAATACCCACAAATAATACATTTCCTGCCCATTTTAGCTCTAGATATAAGGTCTCAAATAAATACACTCTAAATCACACTTTTTGATATATCTATTAACTGTTACAATGGCCATTTAATAATGAGATGTGTGGGTGAGTTTTGTAGTGATGGATGAAATCTTGGGTGCAGCCACATGAGCTGCGGAGGGCCTGATCCCTGGGCAGCCCTGTGGAAGGCAAGCACAGCTGCCATGTTGCAGGGTCAACACAGGGGCAGGGCAAATGGTTGCCCCCCCCCATGGGAAGCTGGGTGGGCTGCTGTCAGACCTTCCACCCCAGTGCAGCACAGGCTAAGGCACCCGCCACACAAGCAGGCAACCGACCCTGCCCCACCTCCCTGCCCCAGCCCTGCCACTATCCCACCCCCAGCTGCTACAAGGCCATGGAGGACTGGAGCAAGTGGCCATGACTCCCACAGCGACCCTTGCCATGCTGTAGGGAAGACGACAACGGGAAGATGAGCTACCACACCTTGGGCAACCTTATGCCATTTTGGGCAAGGTTGCTATGTGCTGTGTCCTCACCCTTTTTCCGAGGACACAGCATGTAGCAGCCAGTTGCCCGCCCCACCACATGGCAGAGGGAACATCTGGTGGCCTTATGATGCACTACATTGTGTGGTAAGGCTACCCTGAGCGGGGTAAGGCTGTCCAAGGCGCAGTAGGAATTTTGTGTGGCTGCACCCCTTGTCTCTTACTGACCTCAGTGGGAGTTTTTTGATATGTTTCAATGCAGAAAGCTAAGACTTAACCCACAGGACGTAAACTAGAACTGATACATTTCACCCAGGCTACAAAAAGGCCAGCAGCTAGCACCAAGTTTTGGTCACTGATGATGTGGTCTGGATTGAAACTAGCAACCTATCAAAAGAGAACAGATTTTCTCCAGTTCTCAGTGTGAACCTTTACTCCACCAGATCTGACTTCCAAATCTACTCTTGGCACTAGGAGTAGCAATGTACACAGCTGAAGCCAAGAACTGCATGCATTGGGATCCTTATCAAATCTAACTCCTAATAGACTATTTCAGTGGGTTGCAGGGCAGTTCTGTCTTCCAGATTGGCATTCAAGTCTCTTACCCAGCTATGGGAATCATCACCGTAGTTAAGTATTGCACATGCTGGAAAAGGAAATCTTTTGTTAAAGGTTTTACAGCCATCATTTCCCTTGAGGGGTTTTTTTTCCTCTAGAAAGGAAAATAAAATGAATTTAACAAGTAGGTTTCAGATTTTTACAGGATCACCTGATTTTAGAAGTTTTGTTCAGGGAGTCTGATCTTTTGACTTTATTGCACCCATTTCAATTGTCCTGAGAAAGACTGCTGAGTATATGTGGAACCCTACACTTCCCATTCCAAACTATTTGAAGCATTTTGGAATGCATAAGTCCAGGAAGGAGAAGAGCATATTGCAAATACCATATGGGCATTAAATCTGAACTTGTCACAAGAGAACAAATGAGCCATTTTTACTTTCCTCGTGGCTTATTTTTTTATTCTTCCCGAAGATTAATTATTTCTGAGCCATGTTTTGCTTGTAACCATGCAGTCTGAGCAAAAGCAAGAGCCACGTTGGTATAAAAACCTTGGCAGATTTGTGGTTCTCTCTGAACATTACCTAATGCATTTGTATCATCTGCTTTCCTTGTTGTGTGAAAACACACTGAGGAAATGTGTAAGTACAGTGAATTGTTCCCAACTCTTTTATTCATCTTTCAGCTTGCTAGTTCCTTCCCTTGGCATTGATATCATTATGCATTTGTCAAAGATAGACTGTCACTTTAGTGCTTCTATTATGTGCAAGATTTGGCAGCACTTTTTGCCTATGGGATTTGCTGATATCCTTTGTATGTTATTGTGCTTCTTCGGCATTCAGTAAATTCAGTACACCCATTTCTTTGATGTTCCTTCCAGCCCCAAAATGTGGAAACAATGACTGAAATTTTGGATCAAAGCATCCTGTATATGGCAGGCAGTGTAGCTCTGTGATAATTTGCAAGAACAGAAAGTAATCCCATAGCTGAAATCTAGGCCAATAATCCATTTTGAACAGCACTAATATCCCTGTACTCGTAAACATGCTAGGAAGTTAAACAAAAGATTTCAAGACAAAATAAAGAGAGTGAGTTAGAGATTAACTAGAAAAACTTGAAATATCTGGTAATTTCTAAATATAGGAAAGAGTAAGTCATTTCCCCCCCCCTACTTTGCACCAACTTCTGGGCACTGCTACCATTCCTGTTCCTTCCTGTTATAACAAAACATGGATAGAAATTATGGGCCCAATCCTGAGACAGGAGGAAAGCAATAGACCCTACCTTTTGCTTCTAGTCTGGGAAAATTTCAAAGCCTTTCAATTCACAAGGCTTTCTGAGCAGCAGTTACTACAACAGATTACGGTCAATGCAAATTGTTTATGTTGTTTAAAAGGTGAAGTGAATGGCAATTCAGAAGAGCTAATAATTTTGCACTCACTCATAGCTTTAACAAAATTCAAACAAGATTATTTTGACAGGTTTGACTAGAAAATTGCTCTTATGCCTCTTCCCCTACCCCTACCCCCACCCCTATTTTTCTGATACGAATAAGTAAGCTATTTATTCATTTTAAGGTTTCCACTTTAAGCCATAAGTCCCTTTAAAATCAGTGTCTTAATAAGAGGTCTGCTCATTTTTGCAGTTCTAACCCAGACAAGTACCAACGGGTAACAGGAATATTAAAGACACATATCTCCATTTTTACTTATGTGTGGGAGCGACACAACTTTTTATGCTTCCTTTTGTTGCTGGGTGAACACAGCATTATGGGCCTGTTGGTTTATTCAGTAGTCACATACTGACAGATATACTTCACGGCCTCTGACATTCATTTCCAAATTGTCCTCTTTAAGAGGGAAGTTTTTTACTGCCAGATATATGCAACAGTGCCATCCAGTGGCTGTTTATGCTAGTCACCCACAAATAGTACAGAACACGAACAATTAAAAACAAGGGCTTGTTTTCAATATGGTAGCCTGGATTCAGAGCAAATGTTACTAAAAACTTATTAACTTCAAAAAGGCCATTGAGTTACAGCAAAAGAATTCATCCAATTCTTTTGGCATGTTTGAACATTATAAATCAGCCTCTATTCTCTATGATGCGGGACAGGCAGGTGGGGTGTGAATGGGATAGTGATCTTTCTGCTAGAGAGAACTGAGACGTATGTGTTACTACTCAATGCAGAGTAGCATAAAATACCATCAATAATTAAGGTTGCTACTTCTTCCAGAGAAGAAAATTAGACAGTTCTAAATTGCATAAATTTATGCCCATGTAAATTTATGCAAATTTTAATCCAGAGATAGAGTGTAGTTGCCGTGTTGGTCCCAAGTGACAGCGAGATAAAGTGGTTCAAATGATATATTTTATTGGACCAACCATTGATAGTGGAAATAAGCAACCTTTCGGGCCACATGACACAGGGCCCTTGCTCAGACATGTAGCATAGCCAATAGAAATATATAAACTGAGCAAATATAGGGCAGGTATATATGAAGGGGCATGGAATAGGTGAAAGTGTTTAGAACATGGTAGCAGGAGGAGAGGGGGGTAAAGAGAGAGAGAGATGTGCCAGACATTTAAAAACAGATGTAAAATTATAGATTGGTGGGTGTAGGAGACCAAGAGACAATAGGTAGTAGTTAAACATACAGAGAGGGCCCACATGGAGGCCCTCTTTGTTTTTAACCACTACCTGTTGTTTCTTTGTCTCCTACATCGACCAATATATAATTTTACAGTTGTTTTTAAATGTCTGGCACATCTCTCTCTCTCTCTCTCTCTCTCTCTCTCCCACCCCCTCCTCCCCACCTGTTACCTTGTCCTATCCACTCCCACCTGTTCCATGCCCCCTTATATATACCTGCTCTACACTTGCTCACTTTATATATTTCTACTGGCTACGCTACATGCCCAAGAAAGGTCCCTATGTGGCCCGAAAGCTTCCTTATTTCCACCAACAACAGTTGGTCCAATAAAAGATATCAATCAAACCACTTTGTCTCTCTGCAAATTTAAAGGAATGTTTAAGCTGGGCAAATAAAAAAGAGGTCATTGCAGGATAGATGGGGCAGGGGCTGAATGAGGGATTAAAGTGAAAGGGACATTTCCCTGGATAACAGACAGGGAAATTAAAAGGTTTCATTTCCCTTTATTAACGAAATAATAAAGAAGTTTATTTATAGAGGTTTATGGGTGAAGAGATTTTTGTGTGTGCACGGGAAGATGCTGGGCAGCCCAGTAACACATACACAGAGGGATTTATGAGACAAAGAAACTCAGCCTTCTCCCACCACAGCTGCCTTACAAGGATTCAAAATCCTGGATTTCCTGAACCTATCTTTTCTGTCTCCTGCGATCATTGCACTCTAGCTCCCCATACGCTCTGCTACTGCCTGCTAGGGAGTCATACTGGCACTTATAGCTGCTTCTCACCTCTTCTCTTCCTGCATGGGACAGGGGGATAAGGTGGGGTAGGAACAGGTTAAAAGAAGAGACTAGTCTGGCAGTGCTGTTGCTACCACCAGAGCCAGAAACTCCCCACGCTGACAATTTCAGGCCCTTTTCAAATGGGCCGTAGTGGGTGGGGGGATGGGGATGCACCAGCAGCAGGCGGAGGCGGGTGTGCGCCCATTCCCACAGGCTCACACCCATCTCCACCCATCTCCATGCACAGAGCAACTGGCATTGGTGCCACTTGCTCCGTACGTGAGTGATGGCTGGAGATGAGTGGAACACAGGAACATGCACACACCCCTACCCACCCCCAGCGGTGTACCCATGGGCACTGCCCCCCTGCCGGCAGTGACCTGTGGCGTTCCTACAGATACACACACACACCCCGCCGCATACATGTGTGAGGGGGGACACCCATTTGAAAAAGGCTTCAGGCCGCTTTTAGACGAGTGCCGCCAGCTCGCGTTGTGAAATCATGCGGCTTGTGAAAGTGCCATGGGCAGCTTGTCGACGCACCTATACACGCTGTATTTCTGGTCGCACATTCTTTAACAGTGCAAATTAAATACCTCAATGTGCAAGGTATTTAATTTGCACTGTTAAAGAATACTCGACTGGAAATACGCCCCATATAGGCACTTCTAAAAGCTGCCCACAGCACTTTTACAAGCCACATGATTTCACGACGCGAGCAGGCAGCGCTCGTCTAAAAGTGGCCTTAGTTTCATTTTCTCTTCAGTCCCCTCTTTCACTGCAGCCAAAGCAGGAACCTCTCCTGGACAGCAAGTTTGGCTAAGGCTGCACAGCGCCCTCTCTCCCTCCTCCAGCCCATGCAAAAGTAGATAAAATATCAACGGATAGATGACTAACCCTGAGAATTACTCGCTTAACCCAGGGGTGGGGAAACTTTTATCTCCCAGGGTCCACTTTGAAAATTAGTACAAGCTCTGAGGGCTTCATAAAATTGGGAGCTAAGGGGTGTGCTTAGGAAGAGGTGCATTCAAATCATGGATCTGTGCCCTGTCCTTGAGTGAATGCTCTCATCTCTTCTCCCTTACCCTAAACACCAACTTTCAGTGCTTTGGGGTGAGGGGGGGAGGTGTAGGAACTGGATCCTGGGGGACAGATCCAAGAACTGGAAAGGGGCCAAATAAAAACTAGCTATAGGCTGCATTTGGCCCCCAGGCCTGATGTTCTCCAGCTCTGGCTTAACCTGATGCCCAGAGATAATGTTTAAAAAACCTGAGACTCAGGGTCAAACCCAGAGCCATGGTAACCCTAGCAATAATCTACAGTTCTCTCCTGAAATTTGACCCCACAGCCAAAACTGTGACTGGTCTGAAGACATGATTAGCTCTGTCTTCCACTTTCAGTACACTGCTATTCCCTCTTTTTTCCTCTATGGTGGTGAGGCCCCTTTCAGCCCCTACAGATGTGTAGATAATATATTATTAATTCCACTTTATGGGTGGATAAACTGAAGAACAGAAATTTCCAGTGACTTATCTGGAGTCACAGAGTAAATCAGAGACAGATCCAATAGTCCTGTCCCCTTGGCTTTTGTATAGACCTCTAGACCACACCATACATGTGCAAAGGCAAACCCAGAATGACTGGTCCGAGAACAACGATAGCAAAAAATGACAACTGAGAATAATTATAATGATAACGAAGATGACAATGTTCTTATCGTTGTTGTTATTATTAGTGCTGTGGCAGTTGGGTTTTGGAGGGAAAATGTGGAGAGGAGAGGAGGGAGAAGACATCTTGGATCTCTAAACAGGGTTGAACTGAACTCTTAAACTGTCTGTGTTGGGAGGGGTGAGTAGCTCAGCAGTATCTGATGGATGTATCGCTGACCAATGTCCAGTGCAAGCAGGCCCCAGCAGTCTCATGGCACTCTGTGATTGCTCAATGTCTGCTGCCTCCCACAACCAATCAGGGGAGCTCTGGGGGAGGGCACTGCAACCGTTTATAATAGGGGAGCAGGCTTTTTCTCTCTGTTCTGTGAGAGCTCTGCTTGTCAGGTTGCATTTATAGAACTGTGGTGCTTGCACACACAAAAATCTCCCTAGCCCTCATTGTATTACCAATACCTTTCCTTCCTCACACCCTACATTTTACTGTCTCCCTTTCCCTGACCTTCTTCCCCCTGTACATTGTATAGAGATAGTTAGTATAGAATAGGGCCGGGACGACCGGATTTTCCAGTATCCGATAATGCCAGTACTGGGCGTACCGGCATTATCGGATTCAACCTGATAATGCATCCCGGTTACTGGATTCCGGGTACCGGATTTTTTTTTACATTGTGGCCATTCAAATGAATGGCCACAATGTAAAAAAACCCACCAAAAACCCGAGTTTCCCTCCCCAAGTCCAGGCTGCGGGGTGGAAGGGGGGACACCCCACCCACCCACCCTGCCCAGCCTGGATTTTTAAAAAAAAATTCCCCTAAGTGTCTCCGCCGGCAACCCAGAGCCGGCCCAGCACCACGGCCGGCCCAGCAGCAGCCGGTAAGTATAAGTACCTGTACTGTATGATCCCTGGGGTGGGGGGTGGGGTTTAACACCCCCACCCCACCCCAGGGATCACCCTACTTCCAACATGTTCCCACCGGGACCCTACCTTCCTTCCAGTTCCTTGAGCTCCAGGTGGCGGCGGCAGTCCGGTGGCCTCAGCGCCGGCTGTGGCTGCTGGCTTCAGACGCTAGTAGGCCTTCTGGGGAAACCCGGAAGTTCCCTGGAAGGCCTACAGGGTCTGAAGCCGGCAGCCACAGCCGGCGCTGAGGCCGCCGGACCGCCGCCGCCGCTGCCACCCAGAGCTGAACTGAAGGTACTGGATCCTGGGAACTTGTAGTAGGGTGATCCCTG
>QEPC01011684.1:1506480-1519822 GCA_003113815.1 Sphenodon punctatus
GGGGGCAGGTCAAGGCTAGGTGTGGTGAGGAGCAGGTCAGGGATCAGCGCTGGGATGAGGGGAGGTTGGGGCTAGGTGCGGTGGGGGGGCGGGTCGTGGATCAGCATGGTGGGGGGACAGGTCAGGGCTAAGTGTGGTGGGGGGCAGGTTGGGCTAGGTGCGAGGGTGGAGGGGCAGGTCGGGCCTGGCGGGGGCTGAGTGCAGGGCTTGTGGGGGGTGAGGTTAGCATGCGCAGGGATTGCGGAGGTTGACAGGGGGCGAGTTGGCTTTGCAGGTGTGACTTTGGGGCTTGCGGGGGCTGGGCAGATTGTGGTCTGGGTTTGGGGGGGCTGGCAGGTGTTGCGCGTGGGGCTGGCGGGTTTCCAGGGGGCTGGGCAGCAGCAGGAGCAGCAGCACACAGAGCTCACAGGGGGACGGGATGCAGCCGCTTCCCCGGCTCTCCAACAGGAGAGAGGAGCTCAAGTGAGTATGCGTGAGTCTGCAGAATCAGTTTTTTATCAATAATATCTTTGGCTGCATCAATCAGTATCATATTTCAGAAACACTTGTTATTGATCTCATTCTCAAAGCCTGTGAAGTTTGGGGGATCAACTCATCCAGGGGGAGGAGATATTGATGATTCAAATACGTGAGGATGGTGTGCATTTTGACCACAACCAATTAACGTTTAAGCAGTTATAACATTTTATTTTCCTAATGGATCTTTTTCAAACTTTGTGGATATGATGATCCTCACAACTTAAAGTCATGGTTAAATTTTCAGAAATGTAGGTCAAGCGGTTTTCTCAAAATCGGGGCTTCAGCAGTCCCCTGTTTATAATGAACAGTGACTGTACATTTAATTTCAGGCAGCTACCGATGCCTGAAAATTAGTCCAGGGAGTAAGGATGCAGAAATTAATTGTCTAAGGTGAATTATGTTGTCCTCTTGGAAGGAGAATACATAATGCATTTTTGGAAGGAGAATACATCATTTTTTCAGAAAAAATAATTTTGTTCCCTTCTGAAAGCCTGAGGAAATTTTCATTCTCACAATATTTTTCCATTCACTTTGTGTGGAAATTTGTACCAAATCAAAAAATTTTAAATGGAATGTGGGTTTGTGGTAAGAGATTAAATTTGAGTCTAGGGGTCTATGATTTATGACCTAGAGCTACAGCCATCTTCATTACAAAAATGATTTCATCTATAATATTATTCAGGGCTCTCTGGGCGATGATGTAGTACTGAACAGCATTAGAATAGAATTGGTGTTCACAAACAATTCAGGTCTCATTCTCATTTCCCGCATCCCTCCCTCCCCCTCTCTAACACACACACACAACCTCTCTTCCCTCCTTCACCTACTGATGAAGGTTGGATTACAATGGACCGCCTCAGAAGCTTCCTGTGGGGATTGGTCAGGGTCAGTCATTTATCATGATCTACCATGGAAAGGTACCCTCTGTATTTATGCCGTTCCTCTAGTCTCTGCCCCTTTCCCAGGGGGACAGCCAAGGTTTCAGATTAACCTCTTTCAGTAATTTATCAAGTTCTGGAAATTTGTTAATTACCCGAGTTCTAGTTTTCTATTGATTGTAACTCGTAATGCTGGGCTTTCAACCACAGTCTAGAGAAGGGATGAGGAACCTACTCCCTCCCATGGGCCACTTTGAAAATTAGTCCAAGCACAATGGGCAGAATAGGAAAGAGGTTGGAGGTACTTATGGGGTGTATTAGGGGAAGCAAAGGCAGGATCAAGCTCATGGATCTAGGCCACTGATTTAGTTCCTATTGTGCATGCCCTCATCTGCTTCCATCTCCTGAGCTCACTATTTTAGTGCTTGGAAGAAGATTCTGGATCTATGGGCCAGACCCAGAAATGAGAAAGAAACCAACTAAAATATCTGTGTGTTCAATTTGGCCCTTGAGCCTCAGTTTCCCAACCCCTGCTGCATAATACACTCAGTCAGCTATCCCACGCTTTTATTAAACTACTGAGCTGGTTTCCAGCTGGTTGCATTAAATTACAGCCAAAATTAATATTAAAAGTAAATTAAATATTTGCCAAATTTTACAAAATTTACTAATTAAAACATCAATTCAAAATCTGCATCACAATTGTGAATTTCACAGTGAAATTTACAGGTAATTCTCAAATTTTTAATCATTATTATACTGAGTATTTCTTAGTTGTGAATTTGCTTAAAAATGATATCTTATATCCATTAATTTGCACTTCAGCATTGTGAATTTGTTTGCCTTTCGATACTCATTAGCTTGCTAATGCACTATTCAGTATTCATTAACTTTGTATTTTGGTACTAATTCAACATTTCACTATATGGTGTTAATTAATCTGGTATTTTCCTTTTTGGCATGTGTTAATATAATATTTATGCAAATTGTGATTGGCTACCTGTTGTCACCTCATCTGTCACAAGCAGAAGTGAAAAACAAAGGGTCTGATCTGACTGTGTTTAATTTGCTTAGTTTATTTGTTTAACCAAATAGGATTTTGTTAATTTACAAGAGCATTAAAGAAAAGCAATAGTGAGGCTGTGAGCCACCCATCACTTACTCTGGAGTAATCCCATTGAAGCCCTCGCAGTGGCTAATACCAGGTTCTTCAGAAGAGGAGTACAAGAACAGCACTTCTATGGAGCAATCTATTGCCCGTCTTTTACTCCCAGCTTCTGATAACCAATGGTTTAGGAAAAACCTAGGTAAAAACAGACCTGCTACTGGCGTGCCAGCTACACAGCTGGGGTGGGTGGGTGGGGGGCACCCCTGGTTTGGTCAGGTCCCGGGGCACTGGACCGACATGCAGCAGACAAGGCCAGTCAATGAGCCCTCCCCCGCCCCACATAAATGAACAGATGCATGACCGGGTGGCCCAGCCCCTGGCATGTCCCTCCCCCCCCATGACAGGCAGCCATGGCAGTCAATCATGGGCTGCCATGGTGGCCCCTGATCCCCGGTGCTGTTCGATTGGACTGCTCTCTCTGTCAGTCCAAGGTGTGGCAGCTGCAGTGGCCCTTCAGCTCACCCTGGTCGCGTTTGTTTTCACCCGTAGAAGACTGGCCATCGGCCACATTTCAAAGGACAGATAAATTGTGTTCTCATTTATGCATAGTCTTTGCAGGCAACAGTAATATATGTATGAGTGACTGCAATATTTAGGGATGACAAGATGGGTATTATTAATAGCTTAATTGACATTAATGCAATTACCCTTCCCCTTATTATAATTTGTAGAATTACACAGAAGTACTGGTTGAAGCTTTACTTTCCCTAGAGCTACCTAAGGATATGACATTTTCTCCATGCTAGACCAAGGCTTCGACATTAGATACTTAGCCATAGAAGGATTCCAGTAAATCATTATAAATGCATTATAATAAAGATGTTATGAGCTATCACATATTAACCTTCATCCCCTAAAGAGAGAGAAATGGTCTGCTTGCAAAATTTCTGCTTTTGTTTTGGAGAAAATAAGCTTTTTCCAGCAACTAATGAATTATAAAATATTCTGCTGGTAATTAAACAATGCATTTAGTATCTCCTGTAGGACTAAAGCTAATCATGGGCAAGCAAGTATGGACAAAGTTCTATTAAGGGCCAAATTTTAAAGCAGTCTCAAACTAGATTCTTATTTCTTGGCACATATAAATTTAGGCCCTTTTAAAATGGACCACGGCTGCAGCGGGGATGGGTGTGTGCATGGCAGCATGGGTAGTGCAGGGGGTGGTGTACACAGGCGCACACTGATCTTCCCCGCATCCCCACTCATGGAGCAATCACAGTTTTGGACAATTGCTCTGTGAATGGGTGATGGGTGGAGGTGGGTGGGCATGTGTGTTTTGCGGGAGCACGCGTGCACGTCCTCCCACCCGCTGCAACAGTCACATGGGTGGCACCCACTTATGTCCACACAATGGACCTCCGTGGGCATGAGTGGGTGCATCTCATGTTAAAAAGACTATAGAGAGTCTACTTAGCCACTTGTACCAAATGAATTTACCTCCACACTTACGGTGTTTTTAGACAAGCACCTCCCCACGCACAACCCACCCACCTGCCACCCATTATACATGTTGCAGGGCACACAAAGGACACCACTGCAGCCCTGAAACATGTATAATGGGAGGATGGTGGGTGGGAAGTGGGTGGGGAGGTGTTTGTCTAAAAGCACCCTAAGATACCTCCTTGCTAGGGCAATAGTTAGGCTAGATAATCATGATGGTTCCATGTGACCATAGAAATTGATGAATCTTTTGCACACACATGGGCAAATGAACAATTTTGCACATGCAGAAATAGACACCACTTTTGAAAATGTGGACAGGAATTCAGAGGCATCAAAAATGTAGAAATGGAGATAAAGCAATTTGATATCTTTTGTTGGACCAACCTCTGTTGCTGAGAGCACATTAGGAATGGGTGAACAGATCGTGGTTCAGGTTCGGCCGTTCGGTTCGACTGCGTTTGGTTCGGCCATTCGGCTCGGCCGTTCGGTTCGTCTGCGTTCGGTTCGTCCGTTCGGTTCGGCAGTTCGGTTAGTTCACCGGGTTTGGGTTCGGCCATTCAGTTCGACCGTTTGGCCATTCCATTCAGCCATTCAGCCGTTCGATTCGACTGCATTTGGGAAATGTTGTTATGGGTGGTTTTTTTGTTTTTTATATGGTTTTTTTGGGGGGGTTGGGTTTTATATGGTTTTCTTTTTTTTTATTTGTTTTTTTTTGTTTTTATATGGGTTTATTTATTTATTTATTTAATCTAATATTATATATATCTATCTACACTAAATCTAACTGCTATTAACTATTCTAAATGCTATGAACTAAATGGATTATCTAATAAGTACACAGGCCTACTCCTACAAACACTAAAACTAAATCACTAACGCTATCTCTATCACTAAGAACTACTATCCCTAACCTATCTATCTATCTCTCTATATCTATATCTATCTATCTCTCTCTATATGGATTGTGGGGGGGAAGAATCACAAACACAAGGTTTCAGTTTATTGTTTAAGTTTCATTTTATTACAAAACTGAAATGAATCTTAAAGCAATCTAATAATCCTACTCAACGCCTGCTGTTCAGGAACAGTGACTAGCTCAGAAGGTGTTGAGAAGGGGGGAGGCAGATAGTTTCATTTCTTGCAAGCCTCTCCACCCCTGGAAGTCTGCTCCTCGGTGGCTAGTACTACCCCTCCCTGTCACGTTTGACCTTACAATGAACCTTTTTTTGCCACCCGAACTCAACCGAACGTGATCCGAACTGACCGAACTGTTCAGTCATTTCACCGTTCAGATTGAGCTCGGTTCAGCCAGTTCGTGTTCAGAAGTTCGGTTCGGTTGTCCGAACAGGCCGAGTTCGGGTCAAACTCAGAACTTCCGAACTGCATTCGCCCATCCCTAGAGCACACAGACTTTCAATTCACGCAGAATTATTCTTCAGCTCTATGTGACCAGAAAGCTTCCATACTCTCACCAACAGAATTTGTTCCATTAAAAGATATCATCAAACTTCTATGTCTCCATCTCTCACATTTGGAACCAATAAAGCAACAATACTCTCTTTAGACTGAAAATTTAGAAATCCAGTCCTTACATGATAGAAGAAATCTAGATGCAGGTGGGCAATATAAACACACGTTCAGATTTATGCCATAATTCTCTGATTGTATCAGTGCTCTCCAGAAGGGAAGGGAAGCAAACTGGGTGTTGTTCAATTTTTCTGTACAATCCTAAATCAGTAGCCTAGTTTGCTGACCCCACTGCAATCTAGATGACCTCAGAACTGGTTTATGGCCCATTGGGATACATTTTCAAAGAAAAGAATGGCATGTAAGTTGTTCCTTCCAGTTTTATTCAAGCAAATGAACAGGTAACTACTTGATTTCGTGCTCATTTGCAGGCATGAATAATGAACTGCCATATGCCAATTTTGCAAGTGTAGCTTGGCTACTAAATAAATAAAGATGTCTAAAAAAGGGTCAGAATTTCAAAAAATATTTCTTGTTTTGAGAAAATTGTGTTATGCATTTTGGCTTTAGGAATCTTCATCCTGTACAAGAGAAGGCACTAGAAGAATGTTCTAAGCCTGGGAACAAGAGCATAGAGAACTGGAGGATCACCTGAAATTGAAATGAAAATCTGGGATCATTTCTCATACTTAGACTCTCTGACTGAGATAAGTGTAGTATTCATTTTGTTACATGCCTCTCATTTACAGTCTCTAAGGGCTTGTTCTTCTGAGATTCCTTTCCACTCAGTTTTATACACACACAAGCAGAGGGGTTTAAGTAAGAAAAAATGTGGAGGTTACTACCTCTCCTCCAAAATGTAGGATTTGTGATCATGAGGCTGAAGGAATTGGGTATATTTAGCACAGTGAAAAGAAGATGAAGTGAATACATGATAGCAGGTTTCAAACATCTAAAGGACCGTCACCAAGAAGATGGCAGGGAACTGTTCTTCATTGCTGCAGAGGTACAGAAAGGGAGATTTCGGCTGAATATCAAGAAAAAACTTACTAACAGTAAGAACTGTGCAGCAATGGAACAAGTTGCCTAGGCAGGCTGTAAGCTCTCCATTGCTGCAGGTTTTCAAACAAAGGCTGGAGAGCCATCTCTCAGGGATGTATCCACTGATACAATGCTTACAGAACAATGTTTATAAATCTCACAGGCAACAAATTTCTACACAATTTCAAAATGCCATTAAAATTCCAAATCATAATTAAGTCAGTTTTAAGGAGATTAAAAGATAACTAGAGTGAGGGGCAGATGACAATTTCTAGCTAGGGTTTTACATAGATTTTTTCAGATCTTAATGCACCGGTATTTTATTAGCTTGACTAGGTTTTGCAGCATCAGGTGTGAGGCCTCCATGAAGTGCCGGACACTGTCTTATCAGGCGTTCCCTACAAACAAAGTGACTTTCGTTTCACTCAGAAAGCTCAAACTCGCTTCCAACTTCGAAAGCTAGAACATTTTTTCAGTTATTAACGGTCCATTCTTGTGACTACCCATGAGTGAAGGGCATTTCCCTCTCCCATCTTTAATAGCAAATAATTAATGATGTGTTTGAAAATTAACAACAATTAACAATGCATAGGAACAACAGCAGAAGGTGTTTGATCTTCTGTAGATGAAGCTGAGAGGCTTTGTTTCTTGCAATTGCAAGGAGGGAGAGATGGAGGAGGATTTAAATTATAATGTGCTCCTCCTCCATCACCTTACTGAATGTCATTGGAGTGACTAGTCAAGCTAGAAGGAGCGCTCCAGCTAAGCTAAGTGACAGGATACAATTTCCTCACTTCCCTCACAAGTCTTTCAGAGCTCCAGGTGCTCAGTCCAATGCAGAGGGCCATCAATGACTTGCAGGATATCGGATAACACTCTAGTCATTCCAAAGTATAATTAGGCTATTCCCATATTTCTAAGCACTCGTACCATCTGAGCTAAATTTGCTCCACTAATACCATGTATACAAAATAGTCTGGATAGGAATAAAAACTTGTGGGGAAATAGAGAACCAAAAAGATGGGGACAGGTCTCCTTCTTTTCTTGCTTGTACATCATCTTCGGAGGATGGGGCTAGGGGATGGGGGGTTGGTTGTGTTTTGTGGAATATGCAATAGATTCAAGCCCATATCCCTCCTGCCTGGCTGAGCTCTATTAACTGTGCCGCATGGGAGGAAGAGAGGGCAAAGGAGATTTTATACTAGCCTCATTCTACAATGTGAAAGTAGCTAGTTCATTCCCAACTGTAATGGATGGAACCACCCTGAAGCTATTGAATGAGGAAGAGACAAATAAGGCCGTTAATTCGCCCACATCTCCCATAGCTTCTGGTTTGGGGAAACCCCCGCAGGGGGATTCAGATGCTCCTCGCTGAACCAGAAGTCACCCAGGCACCACTGTTTCCAATGGCGCCTGGGTAACCTCCGGTCCAGTGAGGAGCATCTAAAATAAATCCCCCCTGCATGGGTTTCCCCAAGCTGGATTTTAAAGCTGTGAGAGAAATGTCTCCCGTCTAAAAACGCCCAAAGAAGGGCCCTCCAATTAAAACTAGCACAAAATGGAAATGGGTAATTACTTAATTGAACTAATGAAGGGGCTTCTCACTTGTAGTTTCCTGTGATAGACATGAAACTCTAGAACTTCACTATAAGAAACAAAGACTTCCCTGCTTACTCCTTAATCCAAGACTGGCTGCACATGATATGACAAACCTAAATACTTTTTTCCATTTATCAAATACAAATATTGCTCATCGTGTTCCTAGTACTTGTTTCAATGTTAGGTGAAAACAGAAGACGTGACAGTAGTCCATGTTGGGTCACATTAGGCCAGCACTCACCTACATATTTGTTCTGTCCCCACCAGATATTGGTCTACATCTGCACTGGGGCGGGTGGCCGGCTGCTACAAGATACGTTGTCTGGAGAAGCCTGAAGATGAATCCCAGGCTAAGGCCTGCCCACCTGGGCTAACAGGTCAGTTAGGGCTGCCCAGCCCCACTGTGAGGTGGCGTCAGTTTATAGGGCCCCCACATTCACCTTGGCCCCACCAAACAGCTCATCGGGGGCCTGAAGGAGTGCTCACCTGGCCCCACTGGACAGCTGATCAGGGGAGCCTGGAAGAGTGTGCTCACATGGCCCCACTGAACAACTGATTGGGGGGTCTGGAGGAGTGCACTCACCCAACCCCACTGAACAGCTGATCGGGAGGGCTAAAGGAGCACATGCATCCACCCTGCCGAATAGCTGATGGGGGGACCTGGAGGAGTGTACACCAAACAGTGGATGGAGGCCCCAGGAGTGCCTCCCATCAGCTGTTTGGCACGCTGGATACGTGCTGAAAATCCAGCCGTCTTCTGCCACTGAAATCACAGCGGAAGCTGGCTAATCACATGAAAAAACCAATGCACACGAACTAAACGTCACAGGATCCTCCTGATGTGATTTATGATCACGGCAGTTCCCTCCCATCCCTGTGTGTAAGTGCCCTTTGACAGGATTTGAACCCTGGTCTTCTAAGTTCAAACCCAACACTTTATCCATTAGACTTTACTAGCTAATGACATTTTACTACAAAGTTGTTAACTGCAGCACTATTGGAGCGCAAGTATTTGCTACTCAGTAGAATGTTTACACCAGGGTTGGGGAATCTTTTCCTGCTGGGGGCCACTTTGAACATTAGTACATGCTTCGAGGGCTGCATAGAAGTTGGGGATGGAAGTGCTTAAAGGGTATGTTCAGGAAGAGGAGAACCCAGATCATGGATCTGTGCCATGGATCTGACCTCTATCCTTATGAGTATGCCCTCATCTCTACTCTATTACGCTACGTCCAGTTTTTCTGTGCTTGGGGGTAGGAACTTGATCCAGGGGGCAGATTCAGGAACTAGAAAGGGGGGGTATATGAAAACTAACCATGGCCTGCAGATTTGGCCCTCAGGCCTGAGGTTCTCCGCCCCAGTTTACACAGAAAATATCATTAATTTCCCTGGCAGTGGAATGGGCATTTTTCTGTACTGCACCGAGATATTATGGGAAATGACTTTTGTCAGCATGTGTGAAGTGAATGCAAACCTCATTACAGGCCTGCACATACTACACAGTTAATTTAGTGTGAGGATACAATGACTATGACAATCTGGTGTTAACCACTGCACAGTGAGCCAAAAACAACTTCCTAGTGGAGTGTTTATGGAAACACACAAACGTATCTGACTGCTTAAAAAGGTTTGGTTACTAGGGAAGGGCAAACGCGGTTTGGAAGTTCAGAATTTGGCTCAAACTCGACCTGTTGGGACGACCGAACCCGAACCTGAACCCGCCGAACCGAACCCGATTCCAAACTCTGAAATGACTGAACAGTTCGGTCAGTTCGGATCGCGTTCGGATGAGTTCGGGTGGCATAAATGTGTCACTGGAAGGTAAAACGTGACAGGGAGGGGCAGTCAGCTGAGGAGCAGACTTCCAGGCACCAGGGGTGGAGAGGCTTGGAGTAGCACCCAGCCTGACCAATCACCATCCCTTTTCTCCTCAGACCACTGGCTTTGCAGTCTGTGATTGGCCACAGGCTAGGCTGCATGGAGCCAATGGGGCTTGTGGTGAGGTGGGCGCAGCAAGTAACAAAACTCATTGCCCTCCCCCCCTGCCAACACCTTCTGAGCTAGTCGCTGTTCCTGAATAGCANGTTTCAGAAGGCTCCCTCTCCCAGCAGTTTTGTTCTCCTCAATCCATTGCAATCCTCCTCCTATTTCACCCATCCAACCCATCTACCTCCATATTATCATTTATTTAGCTTAGATTAGATAGATTTAGGTGTTATTTTTTGTTTTTACCCCTCCCTGTGTTCCCTGTGTTCAATCTTCCTTCCTCCCTCCCACCTCCATTGAATCCTTTCCCTCTCCCTCTCTATATATTCCATCCCTGATTCCCTTCCCCTGTTTTTTTATTCATTTTGAGTAGCATTAGATTGGTTTAGGTTTCATTTCAGTTTTGTACCCCTCTCTGTGTTCTTTGCATTTTCCTCCCATCCCATAGATAGATAGATAGATAGATAGATTAGAGATAGTAGATAGTTGTAGGAGTTAGCGAGGATAGAGATAGTGTTTAGAGATTGAGTACTGTTTGTAGGAGTAGGCCTTTGTACTTATTAGATAATCTATTTAGTTCATAGCATTTAGAAAAGTTATAGCAGTTAGATTTAGCGTAGATAGATAGATATAAAATTAGATAAAGATTTTAAGAAAAAAATAAAATAAAAATAAAAAAACAATATAAAAACATTATTTTGGAGAGAGAAATGGAGAAGGGAAGGAGAGGCCACTCTGCTGCCCAGAGGGGAGACAATGAGGCATGTGCCGGAGGCGGAAGGGGCCGTGCCAGGGGAGCAGCAGCAGCAATAGCCCGAGCACATCACCACGCCCCAAACTCAGCAGGCCTGCTTTAGGGCAACAAGCTTCAGCGGCTCAGTGGCGCCTCCTGGCAATGCTCTCCACTGCCACGCAGGGCACTGGAAGGCCTGCAGAACGTGAGGCTGCATCTGTCTCTGTTGCTGCTGGTTTCTCTAGGTCCACCAATGTCCCCCACTGTCAAGGCAATCCCCAGCAGTCCAGAGCTGGTGGATCCCAACCCAGCTGCTAGAGGCAGGGCCCAATCCCCAGGCAATGTCAGTAGGGAGAGGAGTAGCAGCAGCAGCAGCAGCACTAGCAGATATAAGGGGAACAGAGGGAGAGTGCCAGCAGCATGGTGGGTACGGGCAGTCTAGTCTCAGGGTCTCAGTACTTCCCTTCATGGGACATCACCGTGATCGCGGACAGTGAGTCAGAGGCAGACACTAGTGCTGCAGAGTCTTTAGCTGAGGCGATGGCTGAGCCTCCTCCCAGAGCTGTGTAGCCAGTGCCACCAAGTTCTCCCCCCTCCCTGCAGCGCTGGCAGCAGTATGTCACCCGGGGTGGGCCAGAAGGCAGGAGTGGGGGAAAATCCTCAGTCTGGGAACATTTGAAGCTGGTGCAGGCAGATGATCCCAGAGAGGTGCAGTGCACTTTGTGCAATAAGCTGGTGAAGCGTGGGCAGGTGCTCGCCAACCTTGGGACAACTGCAATGGCAAGGAACCTCAAGGCATGCCACAGTGCTCTGATGCTAAGCAGGAAGGCAGGGGAAGTGGATGCCAGCGGGTTCCCGACTGCAGCAGCGGCCAGTCACCCAGCTCCTTCAGCGGGCAAGCGTCCCGCACCACCTGTTGCTGCCTCTAGCAGCAGGAGCAGTATGGGGGCAGAACAGCAGCAGCAGCCTCGCCAGCAGCGTCAGTCCACTATGGAGGAGCTGGGGTGGGGACAGCTGTCAAAGACATCAGGTGCTGGAGGGCGGCGTGGCTTCTTTCAGGAGAAAACCAAGCGCCTGTTGGCCGAGATGATTGCGCTGGATGGGCAGCCCTTCTCAACTGTAGAGGACAAGGGCTTCCAGCAGCTGATTGGATTCCTGGCCCCCCAGTTTAAGCTGCCTTCCCGCTCCACCCTGAGTCAGACTGTGGTGCCACAGCTGTACAGGGCTTTGAAGGAGAGAGTGAGGGAGCAGCTGGCAGGGGCTGGGGGGGGCACTGTCCACTTCACCACTGATCTGTGGTCCTCCAGGAATGCCCAGCATGCCTACCTGGCAGTGACTGTACACTGGTGGCAGGACCCAGAGGCAGCGCTTGGCAGTGGCAGGAGGAATCCTGAAGCAGGGTATAGGTGGGCCCTGCTTCAGGCACAAGTAATGGACAGCTCCCACACCTCAAGGAACCTCAAGGCAGCCCTGGCCGCCATGGTGAGGGAGTGGGTCACGCCAGGTGTGGCCTTCACCAAGGGGTGTGTGGTCATGGACAACGCGGTCAATATACTGAAGGCAGTCTGTGACGGGGGCTTCACAAGCATCCCTTGCACCGCGCACATCCTCCATCTTGTGGTCAAGGACGCTCTGGGCTTGGGGGATAAGGGGATTGGGCCAGGCACCCTCAGCTCCCTGGTTGACCGGGGGAGGAAGCTGGCGAGGTTCTTCAATTGCAGTGTGAAGGGCAGCGAGCTCCTCTGGGAGAAGCAGGCCGAGCAAGGGTCTCTGGTGCACCAGCTGGTCCAAGATGTCTTCACCAGGTGGAAGTCCCCCTTCCTGATGCTCGAGCGACTTCTTGAACAGAAAGCCGTCCTGCATCAGGTGGAACTGGAAACAGACATTGAGGCACCTCCGGGATACAACAGGGAGGAATGGGAGATCCTTGCTCACACAGTCTTTGTCCTAAGACCGTTCCTGGCCGTGACGGAGACCGTGAGAAGCTCCACCGCCACCCTCAGCCAGGTGACCCCGCTGGTCCATAGTCTCAACAGGAGCCTGGACAAGATTCTCGGGGGGCGGGATTGTGGCCCTGCAGGCAGGAAGATGTCCGATGAGGCGCTTGACCTGGCACGGAAGCTGAAGATGGGGCTGAGTACGTGCCTTAATGAGCTCCTGTGCCGGGAGGAATATGTCCTGGCAACCATGCTAGACCCCAGGATCAAGGGCAGCATGACACGCGAGACAGCGGTCTATGGCCTCCCGAAGGGTGCGCTGGTTCAGAAAGTCCGACAGGCAGAGCGGACTATGCAGCAGGGTGTCCCTGTGGATGGTGGGAGTGGGAGTAGCGACCCCTTCCAGCCATCTGGATCTATCCCTGCCCCCAACTCTAGCAGTATCAGCAGCATCAGCAGCAGGATGAGCAGCAGCAGCAGGACTCCTATTGCCAGCAGCTCCTCCTGTGTGCAGGCAACTCTGGGGAGCATGGGGCCCAGCACAAAAGGGCAAGCAGCATGGCTGAGGGCA
>QEPC01011684.1:1531930-1546577 GCA_003113815.1 Sphenodon punctatus
GTGAGAGGGTTTCAGGGCATGCAGTGTCATCAGTATGCTGATGACACTCAGCTCTACCTCTCCTTTTCCATCGACCCAGGCCATGCAGTCTCCTTATTTTCCCAGTGCCTGTCGCCTTTAATAGAATCGAGCAAGTCCAATCCTATAAATACTTAGGGGTGATTTTTGCCTCTAATGGTCATTGGGAAACTCATCGTTCTGCCGTTATGCAGTTAGTAAAGAAAACCACTATGGCTATATGGAGATTTTTTTGTGGTCGCGGGGGACGATTGGTGTTACCAGCTCTGCGAGTCTTCAGAGCCAAAGTCCTAGGGCAACTACTATATGCCGTCCTTATTTGGGGAATCTCTTACCTTACCTCCCTTGAACCTGTCCAGAACAGGTTCCTCCGGATGATCACGGGGGCTCATAAGGGGACGCCCCAAGCAATCTTAAGGGCAGAAGTGGGCTGTCTGCCACTTAAAGCAACTGCCCTGAAGGCCGTGGTTGGCTTCTGGGCTAAGGCTGTGCTTTTTCCCCCTCAGAAGGACCCACTCCTAACTTTGGCCCTAAGTAGTGGGCTAGGGGCTGAGTGGTCGCGGGTGGTCGAACGGGAAGTTGCCCTTTTGGGGTTTTCCCCGGGGAGTCTGGCCAATTTGGGATACCAGGCAGCTAAAAATCTGCTATTCAGACATATCCATGACCAAACTCTCCAAGGAGAGGGGACCCTTGTTTCAGCACAAAAGGTTGCTCCCCTCTATTTAATCCTGAATTCCCTGATGACAATTTCCCACTACTATTTATTCAACTGGATGGAAGTCGAGGAGCGTAAGATCCTTTTCAGAATGAGAACTAATACCTTCCCGTCCATGGAACTGGAGGGGCGGCTTAAAGGGATCCCTTGGGAATTGCGCTTCTGCTCTTTATGCCATCTTGGGCTGGTGGACACCTTGGCCCATGTTCTCTTCCATTGCCCAGTTTTGGTAGGGCCTAGGAATAAATATCTGGGGAGATTTGGTATTCCACAAAGCTTATGCACCAATAACCTGCAGAGTCTACTTTACCTAGCTGATGCTGCCCAATCCAGGCTAGTGGTCAAATTTGGGTTGGCTGCTTACAGAATTCGACGCCCCTTCTTTAGTATACGGCTTTAGGTAAGCAGTAATCTGGTTTGGGGTAACTCGCGATCCTAGAAGTGCGAGATTTTCTAGGTAGTCCGGGAATATACAGATGGTAAGGTTGCGGATCTATTTTGATTACCTTTGGAGTGCCTGCCGGACAGGTAGATTTATATTTATATTTAATATTTTATATTTATACCTTTTGGTATATTATTTTTATTTGTAGATTGTTATTTATGTGCCTTGTATTTGTTAAAGGGCTTGGCCCAAACAATAAACATTATTCATTCATTCAGTGCCTGTCAGCTGTGGGGGCTTGAATGAGGTCGAGCCATCTGCAATTGAATCATGACAAGATGGAGGTGATGTTGGTGGGCGAGGGCTTGGTGGGCCTGGGGGTGGTTGAATCTCCTCTTGTTGGGGGCGGGGTTCGTCCTCCCATGGTCTCTCAAGTGTGGAGTCTGGGTGTGCTCCTCGATTCGCGGCTCAGCCTGGAATCTCAGGTTGTGGCCGTGGCGGGGAGTTTGTTCCGACAGTTACATCTTGTCCGGCGGCTTCGGTCGTATCTCTCAGACTCTGACCTCGCCACTATCATCCATGCCTTCATCACCTCAAGGCTGGATTACTGCAACACGCTCTACGTGGGGCTGTCCAAGAAGCTGGTCTGGAGGCTGCAGCTGGTGCAGAATGCTGTGACCTATCTCCTTATGCGGGCGGGTCAAAGGGAGCACATGACACCAGTGCTCCGGGCTCTGCACTGGCTGCCTATAAAGCACCGGGCCAGGTTCAAGGTGCTGGTTTTAACCTTTAAAGCCCTTCACGGACTGGGCCCTGCTTATCTGTGGGACCGCCTCACTCCCCATGTGCCTGTGTGACCCTTGAGATCATTCATGGGAGGTTCCCCGGGAGAGGTGGGTGGCCACCGATGTTAGATCTTTTTCGGTGGCCGCCCCTGTGATGTGGAATTCGCTCCAAGAGGAGGCTCAGTTGGCTTCACTCTCCTGCTGTTTCAGCGTGTATGTAAGATCTGGCTGTTCTGTCAGGCTTTTGGCGAGGGGTAGGGGTGGGGTGGGGTGGGGTGGGTTTCCCCACATTCTATTTATTTTAAATTGTTTTAAATTGTTTAAATTGTTTTACAGAAATTTTATTGAGTGTTGTTTGCCGTCCCGGGGAGGATATCAATTTTAAATAATTTGTTTTTAAAAATGAAAATCCTGCCCTCCTTGGGGCACTAGGGTTGGCAACTAGAAAGACCCTTGCTGGCATGTGCAAATACTGCCCTCCTTTGGGTGCTAGGGGATGCTAGGGATGGCAAATGGAGAGACCCTGCCTGGCACATGCAAATCCTGCCCTCTTTGGGGCACTAGGGATGTTAACTAGAAAGACCCTTGCTGGGACGTGCAAATCCTGCCCTCCTTGGGGTGGTGCTAGGGAGGGATAGCAATGGAGAGACCCTCACTGGCACGTGCAAATCCTGCCCTCCTTGGGGCACTAGGGATGGCAACTGGAAAGACCCTGGCCGACATGTGCAAATCCTGCCCTTATTTGGGGATGCTAGGTAGGGATGGCAACTAGAGAGTGGAGACCCTTGCTGGGGATGCCTGGCACTGGCAGGCACATATTTGGGTGGGGGTGCTGCTCATGCCTGACTGCTGGAAGAGCCTCCCAGACTACAGTACCCGCTACTACCCGCTGATGCCCACTGTTTGTGCCTGACTGATGCCCACCACCCACACACTCACCTGCGCGCCAGTGAGCTCGCTCTAACAGATAGAGCCTTAAGTTTCTTGTCCTCAAAGTAAAAAAAAAGTTTTCAAACCTGGCAGCAGTGGTAGCACCTCCTGTGCCTGCCGGCTCTTGCTCCTCCTCCACCACCGAAGGTCCAGCAGCAGCAGCAGGAGGAACCTCTTCCTCCACCACCGGCTCCGCCACCTTGGCCTTCCCCTAGGCCCGGTATTTAATGGTGGTCACCTTCTCCATTTTTTTAAAAAACACATTTTTTTAAACAAGCACACCAAAACCAAAACACACAGTCACCCACCACTTCAACACTCAACAACCAGTCAAAACAACACAGTCAAACAAACACAAACAGCCAAAACACATGAACCAAACAGCCAGCCAGCTAAACACACACTCTCTCGCCACACAGCGCCACACGCACTCAAATTTCCGGTTTCCAGCACGACCACGGGACCTCGCAATACCTTTTCTGGAATGCCCGAACTGAACCTAAGATGACCAAACCGAACGCCCGAACCCGAACTCGGCGACCGACCTGAACACCCAAACTGAACGCCAAACCGAATGCCCAAACTGAACCGGACCAAACCGAATGACCAAACCCAAACCGCGATCTGTTCGCACATCCCTATTGGTTACTGGGCAGTGAAGGTTCATGGATAAAAGACCTTAATGAACTGGAGGCTTAACTACCTCATTCCTTAGGTGGAATCTCATGCAGTTAAGAGTTTTGAGACATGGGGCCCAAGAATTATTTTTCCCCTTACCTCTGCCATGCTCCTCTCTCTAGCCTTATAGACTGGTCAGCCAGAGAAAACAGCTAACTACTACTTTTATATCTAAAGTCCTCTTCTCAAACACGGGCTCCTTAGCTGGTCATCCATCTCCTGCATTAGACTCTTGATGATGTAAAAGAGACATTTTAGGCACTTCCTTCCTAATGTGAGTGAATACCCACAGGTTCTGGGAAACATGATGCACTTTATTATGAAAAATGGATTCCCCTTATTAATTTACTAGTCTTCAGATACAGTGGGAACCTGTGGCAACCAGCATTTCACCATCAGCAGTAGCTAAGGATTCCCATTGTAAGGCTAGGCTATCTCTGTAATAAAGGTAAATACTGAAGCCAGGCAAAATCCCATTTATTGACTAGTGTATCTGCATCTTTGTGCCTTGTCAGAGAAGTAGAGCAGGATGAAAGACACCCTGTCTCTTTGATCCAGAATCACAAAGAAGAAAACCAAAGGAAATAAATAAAGAATAATAAAATAGAGATTTCAGGGAACAGTTCTTCAAGCCCAGAGTCTCAAGGGCCTTGTCCATAAGGAATAGGATGGAGCAAGTCTGGCGAATGTTTACAGAGATAAAGCAGATGCACGGGACTTCAGAGGCTGCCGTGTAAGGTTAAGCCTCCACTTTTCAGGTCAAACAGCCTAGACAAATTTGTCATCTTGTGCATTCTGGCTAAATGATAGGTATTCCTTTTAGTTTACTTCTACAAGACGGTCAAATGCTGTCTGCCCAAATAAAGTGATAAGGGCTAAGCTAACAAGGTAGAGAAGGAATGCACTCCAGCAGTTTTTTTGGTGTTTTTTTTAACACCCCAAAGTCTTTATTTGAACTGCTGTGACATGACAGAATTAGTGGTATTTATGGCTTAAAAGAATTTCCATCTGTAAGTTTATCTTCTTGTAAAAATCGGTGGGGAAAACAATTTAAATATACTAAATCAAGTTTACAATGGAGCAGAAGGATTTATCCCCATTATGTAAACCACAAAAGCTGTTAGTATGTTACAATTAAATAGCAACATTGCAGTTTTGTCAGCTCTTGTGATTTTATCACGATGCACACAATCTGAGGGATTTTTAAAGCGAGACCTGTGATGAAGTGTCAAGAAACCCAGTTTTCATTATAAAAAGCAACAGCCCAGTCCTCAAAGCACTACCCCATTACAAGCCCCACTGAACTGAATGATGCTTGTGTCAGCAATGCATTTTGAGGAGAGAAGTCTAGATTGCGCCCTCATTCCTGTAGAGTAAATCTGTTTGCAGCGTACTCTGCAGACTTTTTAAAAAAAGAAAAGTTCAAAAACAAAACAAGCATAGCCTTTAAAAAAACAAAAAAAACCCACCACCTCATCATTTTTAAGCCAGTCCCAAGGCTTTTGGGAGCTGGATTCGTAATTTTGGAACATTACAGGATGGTATCCCTGACATTGTTAAAGGTGCAATGTTCTTTCCTTGTGAATTTCATCCAGCTCAATAGCCAGAATTTGTGAAGTCAAACAGGAACAGAAAGGGAGAATGATATCATATATCTAATTTATTTAAGTGGCAGATTTGGGTGCACAGGGAATACAGGGTGGATCCTGGAAACTTGTAACATCACTGAAGGTATTATGAACTTTCTTAAGCTTCTCTACCTTATAATCTATCCATGTTATTTTTATTTTCAACTGATGCTTACCAACTCAAGTCCACACTCTGGTAACTTACTTTCAAATACTACAGATTTGGACCTTAAATATTTTGTCAAATACAATCTTCCCAAATGGGTTGTGTTTTTTTTAATGGAAGCAAAGCTAAATCAAGGGAATTACATGACTCAGTGGTTTCAAAAGTTTTACCATACATAACCTCATTTTGAGGCTTAGATATGGATTATCTCAAATAGCAACTGGAGTCATGATCCCATCCAGAGAAGAGGAAACTCCACTTGGGAACCTCTAATTAATTTGGGAACCTCTGATGTAACAGACACGAATGTGCACTCTATTATTGGATACATAATGATTGTAAAAATTTACATTCTTGTGACAACTACTACACCACCGTAGGCTTAGAGGATGTGAGAGCTGATTCAGTCATCCTGTAACTTGCACACAGAAAAACTATCTGATTCAAAGCAGCTTCTGCCTAGTAGAAATAGGCATGACAGGATCCCATGGCTGGAAGCTGAGCTTAGACAAATTCATTCCCAAAATAAGATGCAACGTCCTAGCAGAGAAGGCAATTAAACCTGAAATGCCTTACCAGGGGAACTGGTCAGACCTGAAAGAGAAACTCCACCCATTCCGACTTCTGATCAGAAATTGGAACGGACAACATTCTGTACAATTCCAATCAGAATGGAATTGCTAATTTTGCATATGCACAATTTTTCTTTAAAAAAATTATTTTGGCCAGAAGTTTTCAATCAGAATTCCAGTTGAAATAAGGGATAACTGTTTTGTTTTCATGGAAATGTTCAAGAAAATGGAACCATTCTTTCAAACCACTCCTAGAGCTGTTAGATGTAGCTGGTGACATTTTTATTATCGAGCATATTACCAGACAACAACAATACCACCAGCAAGAAGATGAAGCTGACAACCAAAACGGAGAAGCAACAATGAAATGATTGACATGTGGAGGGATTCCCGTCCATGTGGAGGGATTCTCCAATTCAGATGCAGAGAAAGATCCGTTTCCTGAATCTTGTCCTTTGCTCTGGCCTTTTAGGAATCCAATAGTCAAGCTCCTTGTCGGTGTGCTGTTATCTCTTTAAAATGGCACACAGAAACTCTTCAATTCTATTTCCAGCAAACTTTTCCTCTTAATAAACAAAACTTTTCAGACACTATTTTTTAAAAAAATACATAAATAAAAATAGCTACCTATAATGAAGATCTACTCCTGAGTAAGTAGTTTGTGGATCATGGCCCCTGCTCTTCAGACTTCCAAACTTGCAGCCCAAAACTATTCCTTTTCCATTATAAATGTAGATTTTTGTTACAGCCACTGGCCCCCATCTTCTTCTGAGCACTTTGATTTTCCAGGACAAGGTTCAGAAAACGGGCCTCTAAAGGTAGCCAAGGTCTGTTTTTTTCTAGGGCTGTGCAAACAGAATGGGGTTTGGATGTTTGGCTGTTCGGTCGTTGGTTCGAAAACCGAGTTCAGGTTCAGTCGTTCGGTTTGGAAACTGAGTTCGGTTTGGTGGAGTTCGGAGCCACCGTGGGGCTTGGAGCACTCCGGGACCCTCCAGGGGTGCCCGTGGCGGCATGGCAGGCTGTCTCAGACACAGCAGCAGCAGCAGAGACGGGGAAGGCTTGGTGCTCGGCACCCCAGGCAGGCAGGTAGGCTCGGCGCTTGGCCCCCGGGGGTGCCTGTGGTGCCAGGGCTGGCTGGCCATCTGAGACTTAGTAGCAGCAGCTGCAGCAGAGGCCGGGGAGGTTTGGGGCTTGGTGGCTGCCTGGCACCCATCCTTGGCTGGCCATTACAGGCTGGCTGGCATCGGTGGAGCAGTGGCACTCATCCAATCTATGCCCATCTACAAGAGTGAGGAGAAATGGCTGACGTGCAGTACCAGCAGCAGCAGTGGCCCGGCTAGGGCTGGGTGCCGGGCACCCCTGCTTGGCCAGGTGTTGCAGGCTGGCTGGCTGGCATGGGTGGGGGAGCGGCAGAGGCCCAGCTCCCACGTGGAGGGTCCTTATTCACAGCATGGCCCAGGGACAACCAGCTCTGCTCCTATTGGACACAGACAGCTATTTTAGAGGAGATATCCAGCATCATCACTGAGTCAGGTGAGGAAACAGCCAAGAGGAGCTTGCTTGCAGGCTGTCTGGCATCGGTGGGGGAGCAGCAGAGGCCCAGCCACGGCTCAGTGCCGGGCACCCGGGCATTGCAGGCTGTCTGGCATGGGTGGGAGAGTGCCAGAGGCCCGGCCAGGCATCGGTGCCAGGCAACCCTGCTTGGCCAGGCATTGCAGGCTGGCTGGCATGGGTGGGGGTCGGGGACACTTGCAGACAGGTGGAATGATGGGTCCCTGTGAGTGGTGGAATGAAGGCCCCAGAACCCTGACAGTCTGGGGCTGGAGTGGCTGTGCTTCTTGATGCACTGGAATGGCAGCTCCCCGTGAGCTGAATGATGGCCCCAGAACCTTGACAGTGGGTTCTGGGACTAGAGTGGCAGCTTTTGGATGCAGTGGCACAGCATTGTCAGCATTGGCACAGCAGGAGCAGGCATTGGATTGACAAGAGGTAGCAGTGACAACATTGGTACAGCAGGAGCAGACATTGGATTGCCCAGAGGTAGCATTGGCACAGCAGGAGCAGACATTGGATTGCCCAGAGGCAGCACTGGCAACATTGGCACAGCAGGAGCAGACATTGGATTGCCCAGAGGCAGCATTGGCAACATTGGCACAGCAGGAGCAGACATTGGATTGCCCAGAGGCAGCATTAGCAGCATTGGCACAGCAGGAGCAGACATTGGATTCCCCAGAGGCAGCATTGGCACTGCAGGAGCAGACATTGGATTGCTCAGAGGCAGCATTGGCATAGCAGGAGCAGACATTGGATTGCCCAGGCACAGAACCCGTGGCATGGACAGCATTGGCAGCATTGGCAGCATTGGAAGGAGCAGTAAACATTGGATTTCCCACAGGCAGCATTGTCAGTAGGAGCAGATTTTATTAAAAAATGTATTTATTTATTCAAATTTGGAATATAGTATATACTACACTAACTCTAACTGCTATTAACTATTCTAAAACCTATCGAACTAAATGGAATATTATCTAATATTATCTAATATCTACAAAGGCCTAGTCCTACAAACACATGTTTATTTAGGGCTAAAGTGGTGAACCAGTTTTTCTACGCTTTCCCTGTCTGGGGCCCGACGTTCTTGAACAAAATTGACTCCTTACAAAATGGCTTCTTACGAGCCGTTTTGGGGCCCCTGAGGGGAACTCCCCAGGTCCTTTTGAGAGCGGAGACAGCTTCCCAGACCCTGAAATCACAGGCCCTCTTGACAATTATAAAATATTGGTTGAAAGTGACCTTATTCCTTCCTAACCCCTGCCACCTTGTCCGTCTGGTATCTGGGAACCAATACATTAATTCCTGGTTCCAGTTTGTTGAAAATGAGGTCTCGAGGCTGGGCTTTTCCAGGGATTTCTTGCAACCCCTTGGATATAAGAATGCTGTGTCCCTAGTGAAGAACAGGATTTCAGATCTTGAACTATTAAGCAAATCATTGCTCATGAAATCTCAGAGAGTGCCTCCGCTTTACCCGAGCATCCAGTTAACATCACACGTTACTAGTTATCTTTTTCTCTGGACGGATTGGCGGATGAGACAGACCTTAACATCATTTAGACTTAATGCCTTTCCATCTGCCATTACCCAGGGTCGATTTACTGGCCTACCTTTTGCCTTTAGGCTTTGTGCAAACTGCTCCCTATCTCAGATTGAGACTCTTGAGCATGTTATCCTTTTTTGTCCCGCTTATGCCAAACCTAGGTTAAGGTTTTTGCATACTTATATCTAGAACTGCCCGGCATGGTCCCTGGATGTTTTATTGACAAACTGCTTTCTGGCAGAGATTCTTGTTATTCAAGATCAATGGCCCAATTAGGTGTGTGTGTCCTAGAGATTAAGAAAAAACATAACTTGAATCGACTGTGATCATGTGATTCTGTTAACTTCTATGCTATGCCTCTAGTTTGTAATATGGCCGATGGGCATATGTTTTGTTTGAATGCTTTTATTTTATTTTATTGAGTGCATTTTACTGTTACAAACATTATTTAATATTATGGTTTTATTTTACTTTGTATTTTGTATTTATATTCTTTGAAATGACCTTTGGGTTACTCAAATAAACATTTATCTATCTAACTCTAACTGCTATTAACTATTCTAAAACCTATGGAACTAAATGGAATATTATCTAATATCTACAAAGGCCTAGTCCTACAAACACACTATAAATATTAAAACTGAATCACTACACACTATCTCTATCTATATCTATAACTAAGCTAACTCCTACATCTATCTATCTATCTATCTATCTATCTACACACACAGGGATGGAGGGGGGGACACAGACAGCTCACAACAAACAACACAGGGAGGGGTACAAAACTGAAATGAAACCTCAATCAATGTAATCCAACACTAAATAAATCCAAAAACAGGGGAAGGCAATCAGGGATGGAATATATATTATATACAGGGAAGAGGGAAGGATTCAATGGAGGGTAGGGAGAAAGAACACTGGGAGGGTTAAAAAATAAAAATAACACCTAAATCTATCTAATCTAATCTAAATAAATGAAACTATGAGGTAAATGTGTGGAAATGGGTGAAATAGGAGGAGGATGGCAATGGATTAGGAACACAGAGTGCTGTGAGAGGGAGACTTCTGAAAATGCCTGCTGACAGGATCAGTGGCTAGCTCAGAAGGAATTGGAAGGGAGGGCAGTGACTTTTGTTACTTGCTGCGCCTGCCTTACCACAAGCCCCATTGGCTCTGTGCAGCCTAGCCCCATGCCAATTGCAGACTGAAGCGAGTGGTCTGAGGAAAAGAGGAATGGTCATTGGGCAGGCTGGCTGCTATTCCAAGCCTCTCTCCACCCCTGGCACCAAGAAGTCTTCTCCTCAGGTGCCCCCCCTCCGCCCTGGGCTTGTTTTCCTGCCCGAACCCTGCAGAACTCATCCGAACGATACCGAAATGTTCGGGGGTTTGGCCGTTTGATTTGGCCATTCGGTTTGGCTGTCTGAACGGGCCACGTTCGGTCTGAACACCGAACATCTGAACCGTGTTTGCACATCCCTATTTTTTTCATCACATGGATGCATCGTGCATCCATGTCTGATCCATTAAATGTTAAATGCTTTGCTTCAGTATACTCAGATAAAATATACTTCCCTGGCCAATTTCAATTTAATGATGATGGGGAGATAGAAGAACATAAGTACCAAAACAAAATACATTTTACATTAATTCCAGACATCTTTTTCTGTGGCGTGCTGCCCATGCCAAATCTGCCAACATGCACAGATGATGTACCAAAATCATTACTCTTTGTTTCTGGAACATTTTCAATAGAAAAAAATCTTGCTCAGAGAAATGTCTAAAAGTGGAAGAAAGTGTGCAGTATTCCAAGTTTGTACTCACTGCTGGTGGCCTAGGAAGCTTGCATGCTTTTTGTATTTCCAAAGGAGGAACTAGTTTTCCTTTAGAATGGCCTAAACTAAATCCCAAATATAATCCAGGTTTCTTGGCAGGATAGATTGCTCTATGACGTCCAGCATTCTCAGATTACATTATTTGGTATAATTTTCTAACATCTCAAACATTGCTAAGCATTCCTTGGCACAAACCAGGGACAGTGACTTATTACTATCAAGTTCACTTGGCAAACTCTTATTTAGTACTTTGTAGACTGTAGTTCTTAATTACGACAAGTTGACTGCAAGCACTCATCTTAGTCAGCCTGATTGCGGGCATATCTAAATTAATCCATCATCTAGCTACTTATTTTTATATGGTGATATGTGTGATACAGAATTCAGATTTTAACTTTCCTGAGAAAATTTGTCATCTCTGTCAGCATGGTTCTGTAGGAATTGCAAGAGATTAGAGGCCTGCAGCCTGGCTAAAGTAGACAGAGCTTGAGTAACCAGCTATGGGTTGAGGGGAATCCATTAAGAACATAAGAACATAAGAGCATAAGTAGTGACATATAGGGCTGTAGCGGAATATCGCAGCGGTATCTATTTCCGGCGGAAACAGTGTTTCCGCAATTAGTGGAACGGCATGGCAGAGGCTTTCATTCCGCGGTTTCATTCCGTGGTTCTGCGGCGCGGTAAAAGCTGCTGCCGCATCAGCCCTAGTGACATACTGAGTCAGACCAATGGACCATCAAGCCCAGCATCCTGTCCTGTGACAGTGTCCAATCTCAATCGCATGGGAGAAGAACCAACAGTCACAATGGACAATCCATTCCCCGTTGTTCACTCCCAGCTCCCGACAGTAAGAAGTTCATCCCGTAAGCTACTTGGTTAATAGCCATTAATGAACCTACTCTCTAAGAACTTAACCAGGCCTTTTTTAAACCCAGCTATACTACTGGCCTTGACAACATCCTCTGGCAACAAGGTTAATTATGTGTTGAGTGAAAAAGTACTTCCTTTTATTTGTTTTAAATCTGCCGCCAGCTAGTTTCATGGAGTGTCCCCAAGTTCAAGTACTATTTGAGAGGGTAAATAACCGTTCCATATCTACTCATTCCATACCACTCAAGATTTTATAAACTTCCATGTCCCCTCTCAGTCTCCTCTTCTCTAAGCTGAAGAGACCCAGCTCATCAAGCCTCTCTTTGTACGGAAGCCATTCCATACCCTTTATCACTCTTGTTGTCCTTCTCTGTACCCTTTCTTTTTCAGCTATGTCTTTTTGGAGATGGGGCAACCAGAACTGTACACAGTATTCCAGGTGCAGCTGCACCATTGATTTGTATGAGGCATTGGGTGATTTCAGATGTTATGGGCACCCGAATCACCACAGTGGATTCCCAGTGGTGGCGACCCGTCTAACCATAACCACCCCCCACAGTCAAGAAAGGCCCCAAACAGACGTGATGGGACTGGGATCACGGCAGGGAATCGGGCCGGCAGACCACGGCCTGAGGCAGCGCAACAGATGTGACGCCGATCCCAGACCATGGTCAAAACACCCAGAAGGCTCCGGGGAGGGGCGGGACACAGACATGGCTGGCTGAGGGCAAACAAAACCAAAAGCGCCTACAGGGAACACCCACACAAGGAAAACAGGAAGGGAGGGGGGAAAGGGAGAAGAGCTGCTGAGGCAGCACACACAACAGGCACAGGGAAAATGAGGTCACAATGGAACACACAGCACAGACACACACCCGGGCGCACACACAACCGCACTGGAAATCAAGGGAAGGGGGGACACAGCGGGATAGACAACACACATGGCGCAACAGGCACAGGGGGGAAGGGGGGCGAGGACAGGGTGGAGTGGGGGGAACTGGCCCAGGGGCTAGGGCAGGACACGGGGAACGGCAACCAGACCCCCAAAACAGCACAGCCTGCACGGGCACCCCCACAGCTACACTGCCAGTCCCAGAATGGGGGGACCCCATAGGGGCACAACACAGGCACAGGGGGAGACCACACGGTCCAGGGAGTGGCCCAGGAACAGTCCAGGAGGCTTTCAGGGAGCCCATGCACCGGCCAGGGTGTGATGGATGGGACGGAGGCAAGCCAGGGCCAAAGAGCAGAGCAGCCCTTCCACAAGCCTCCCAGAGGACGCTGGGAGGTGCAGTCTGGGGGCCCCAGCACCCATCAGTCACAGAGGCACCCAAGGGGCATGGGGGGGCATGGGCACAGGAGGGATCAAGGCCAGACCAGGAAGGACAGCAGCACCCGGGACGCCGGGAGCCACCTCAGCATTCAGGAAACAGCCACAGGAGACAACAGCCATGGAGTGGAACACCAGTCACAGAGGTGGACAGGGGGGCCCCGTGGAGGGGGTGCAGAGGCACAGGCAGGGGAAGAGGGACCCCAGGCACCAGCCAGCACAGCATCGAGCCAGGGACATCATAGAGGGAGCGGGCAGCGACTTGCGGCAGTGGGGTGGAGCCAGGAGCACACAGCTGGGTCAGCATCCTGGGCCCGGAAGAAAAGGGGGGTCTCACAGCTAGCTGCAGGGGTCCACGAAGGGGCCGAGGGCTGGGTGGTCCACCAGGCGCACAAAGTGGGGCCACTGAAGCATGCCCCGATGATACCCCAGTGCAGACATGTGGTGGGCAACCAGGTAGTATGCCTCAAAGGGATCCTGAGTGGCGAGCCATACCTGCACATCAGATCGGGACCATACACCAGCCAACGTCGACACTTCCACTTCAGAGGGCTCCGACAAGTCATAGTCAGCAGATGGGGGCCACAGAAGGTTACTGAGCTCCAACAGCTGGTGATAGATTGCCCCACGGGACCGCTGGTAACCTCAGGTCCCATGAAGGCAGCCAAAGAAGGACACAGCCAAGGCAGGGTCCCCCTCCGCCAGACAGGCCATGTAGGCAGCCAGGCTGCACACAGAGAGGGCAGACACGGTCTCCACCACCGTGTACATGAAATTTAGCAGGGCTATATATTACACTTTTATGATCATCTCTGCCAAATATCAGAAAGATTTTATAAAGGGTCCCAATTTTATATGCCTGTACAACATATGTAGAGAAGGGGCCTATGCCTGGGATTCTCTTATGTCACTGTAGTATAAGATTGGTTTGTGATGCGAATTGGCCAACAGAAATATCCACAAAATATCCTCATTCTGTGCTGGGACCATCCCAACATATCTCCCCCACTTGTTTCTGGGAAGTCAGAAGCATCTGTTTAGTAGGGGTGGGACATGAGGGCAAATACCTACCGGTTTTACCAGTTCCCGGATTTTAAAAAACCGGCTTACCGGATTAATACCGGTTTACCGGTACCGGATCTTTTCCATTGATTTCAATGAGGAACTGTCCCCATTGAAATCAATGGAAAAAATTTAAAAACAAAAACCTCCCCCCTCCCAGACTGTGCAGGTGGAAGGGGGGACACCCCCCACCCACCCTGCCCAGCCTGGATTTAAAAAAAAAAAATATTTCCCCCTAAGTCCCTAGTGCGGGCTCCGGGCCGCCGCCGGCGATCCAGAGCCCGCACCAGCACTGCAGCAGGTAAGGGTACCAGTACTGTACTGATCCCTGGGGTGGGGGGTGGTTTAACACCCCCCCACCCCAGGGATCACCCTACCTACCCACCCAGGGATTAATGCCATTGCCTACCTTGAGCTCCAGATGGCGGCGGTGGCAGCGGCGGTCCGGAAGCTTCAGCGTTGGCTGTGACTGTCACCAGCTTCAGCACACTACTAGGCCTTCCAGGGAACCCGGAAGTTCCCCGGAAGGCCTAGTAGCGTGCTGAAGCTGGCAGCCACAGCGAGCGTTGAGCCCTCCGG
>QEPC01011684.1:1550500-1571544 GCA_003113815.1 Sphenodon punctatus
CTGTCTGTGTCCCCAACAGTGTCCTGGGAGGCTTCGGTGTCCTGAGGGTCCGGCAGTGGTGGGAGGGCGGGTGGGCTTGGGGCCGGAGGGGCCCCTCTGTCCGGCAGCTCCCTCCAGAGACCTACAGGGACCGGTAGGTGGAAGCACGGCCCCAGCATGCGCGCCACTGGCTGGGGAAGTGGCAGAGGCAGTGGGGGCACCGAGGGGCCTGGCATCAGGGCTGGGGCAGGCAGGTTGCCCAGTGGGGTGGCTGCCATCACATAGGCACTCATAATACCCGCGTGTAGGAGCAGCGAGGTGCCTATGTCATGTGACCGGTCCATCTTTGTTGAGTACTCCTTGACCATCAGGTCTATGCCTGTTCCAGCTGTCCGAATGCCTCCACCTGCCTGCTGTGCTCCTGGTGCTCCTGCCTCCATTTGAGGTGCACCTCCGCATGCAGCCTCCGGTCCCTGGCCTCCACCTGCTGCACGGCCCTTTTGGTGGCCGCCTCCATGCAGTCGATGGCCTCAATCATCCGCTCGCCCTGCTCTGTGGTGGAGCAGACTATGTCCTCTGCCTGCTCCTCCCTGGGGCACCATACCTGTGCCCGGTGCTCCCTCATCCATTGGGCCGGGGGCACGGGTCCGCCTTGCTGGTCCCTGGCGGGTCGCCCTGTTGGGGTGCATGGTAGGGGATGGTTAGCTGCCCCAGCCGCCCTCCCCCCTCCCATGCCGTGGATGGGAGCCCTGACCCCCCCTTCGGGAGGGCGGCTGGTGCCCTCCCCCGACTGCCCCCGTGGCCGCCCCCCAACCCAGGGTCTGGTTTCCCCGCCCTGGCTCCTCACACACACCCCCCTTGTCATGTTGCCTCACCTGGGGCCTCTGGTTGCTCCGGGGACTGCTCACCTCCGTCCCCCTCACCAGGCTGTCACAGGTGCCGGGCCATGCTGCGACCTGTGCGGGAATGGAGAGGGGTGGGTTAGGGTCAGTGGTCCGTGTCCCTGGCAATGACACTGCATGCTTTGTCCCTGGCTGGGAATCGTTTTGCTTGATTCCGACCGGTGGTTGCCTTTCAGATCTTACTTTCTGTTGTTTCCCAGTGGGAATCACTTTGACCAAGCCTTCGGAGATGGTCCGGGCTGGAGCTCCAGAAGCGTGATTAATTTTGACCCCTGCTGGGGACTGACTGTGGTGAACATCTGGCGCCCGTGAAACAGACGTTCAGGGCGCTTTGGCCCCGCCGCGGAATTGACTGTGGTTCACTGTGTAGGGATGGGCAAACGCGGTTCAGAAGTTCGGACCAAACTCGGTCTGTTCGGTCGACCGAACCGAACTTCTGAACCGAACTAAAATTTCAAACCGAACCGAACCGAATTTCCAAACTCCATTCTGTTCGCCCATCCCTAGTGGCAACACACACCAAAAAACCTGGTTTTGAATGGCCGAGCTTGTTCGGAAGTTCAGATTTCGACCGAATTTGGTCTGTTTGGTCGACCGAACCAAACTTTCAAACCGAACTCAAATTTCGAACCGAACCGAATTTCCGAACTCGAATTTCAAACCAAACTGAACCGAACCAAATTTCCAAACTCCGTTCTCTTTGCCCATCCCTATCACTGTGATTGACTGTGATCTCGTAACGTCTTAAAATACCCATTATGACATGCTCAGTTTTATTCTCTATCCCCTTCCGAAGAATTCCTAACATTCCATTTGCTTATTTTATTGCTGCTGCACATTAGGCTGAGGATTTCAGTGTATTGTCCACAATCACTCCCAGATCCTTTTCCTGAGTGGTAACTCTTAGCTTAGTACCCAGCATTGTGTACTCATAGTTTGGGTTATTTTCCCCTATGTGAATCACTTTGCACTTGTCCACATTCAATCTCAGCTGCCATTTAGATGCCCAGGCATTCAGTCTCGTAAGATCCTGTTACAGTTCTTCACAGTCTGCTCATGTTTTAATTACCTTGAAGAACTTGGTGTCATCTGAAAATTTGATCACCTCACTCTTAACGCCCTTTTCCAAATCAGTAATGAATGCATTAAACAGCACTGGTCCCAATACAGATCCCTGAGGCACACCACTTTTTACATGTCTCCATTGTGAAAACTGACCATTTAGTCCAACCCTTTGCTTTCTATCTTTTAACCAGTTTCTGATCCATAGTAAGACACTACCTCATATCCCATGACTTTTTAATTTTCTCAAGAGCCTTTTATCTATATCTACTGGGTCTCCCTTGTCCACATGCTTATTTACACCCTCAAAGAATTCCAACAGATTAGTGAAGCATGACTTACCTTTGCTAAATCCATGTTGACTCTTCCCCATGAAGCCATGATTATCAACATGCCCAGCAATTCTGTTCTTAATGATAGTTTCCACCATTTTGCCCGGCACAGGCATCAAGCTTACCGGTCTGTAGTTTCCAGGATCACCTGTGGATCCCTTTTTAAATATCGGGGTTACATTTGCCACCCTCCAGTCCTCAGTTACAGTGGCAGATTTTAGCGATAGGTTACAAATTACTAACAGTAGGTCTGTTAGTAATCTGTTTCTTGTTAGGCTCACATCGGACCACAGGTTGATAGTGGTGCTGTATGCATGCCAATCTCTGGTTAATTGCAGAGCCATTTTGCCATTAGGTCTGGGCCCTCTTCTGCACTGGCTTCCTCTTCAATTTCCTTGTCCAACTGACAAATAATTTCTCTCCTGAACAGTGGCAACTCTAGATTTTTCAGGGCCTTAAGCATACATTTAAAATGGGCCCTTAGTCTAGACCTCAATACAATAATATTTGACTCACCAGTCCAAGTGACAGCATTCCTCAATAAGCAGCCCAAATCTAACCTGTGAAGCCTGTTTCTGTGGTCCTCTTTCCCTGCTGCACCCAGTCAATTCCGCCAGAACTTCAGGAGCTGAAATTTGAGCTTAGCTCTACCCACTGCTGCTCCTCCTCCCTTCCAAGATGAATGGGAAGGGAAGAGACTTAAGCATGGCTAAACGCAACTCTGATTGGACAGGCAGTAAGCCCCGCCTCTTCCTTCTCCAGAGCTGAGCCACAATGACTGTGGCTGAAGGAAGGGCCTTAGAAAAGGGAGGGCTCTTCCTTTTTAGCTCCCTGTGATCAGGAGGGAGAAGGCGAGAATGAGCTGCTTCCCTCCTCAAAAATGAGTGTGAGATAGGGTGTGGATAGCAGTGTGTGTTTGTTATTTCTTTTTTAACATTTTCTTTGAGAGCAGCCATAGGGCCCTTTGGCTACAGAACTCTAAGCTGCCGCCTATGCTGCCTATGTCTAAAGCCACCTCTGTCCCTGGACTGAACTCCCTAGTGAGTCATTTTGAATCATGCTGGGTTATAGAAAGGACTGGGCAGGGTTCATTCAGCTGCACTGTGACACCAAATTCAAACCCCTATAAGAGATCTCTCTCTCCTCTATTGGCCAAATGCAAAGGGCACGTATTTCTACACTGGAAAAAAAAGACTCATTTTGACAGCAGTAGCTTTTTCTAGGGGCGGGAAAACCGGTAAATCCGGTAGCCGGTAATGGGCCCGGGGTCCCACCTCTAGCTTTTTCTCAAGCCACAGACTATAGATTCCACAAATATTGTTTTCCTCATTTGGGGTCTCCATTTTCCTTTCTAGGATGTTGTTTTTCAGACAACGGGGAAAAATTTCACACCAATAAAAACACTGTCCATTTGTAATGATGGCTATTAGTAGTCACTCTGGTTTTATAAAAGCATGAGCATAGAGATGCACATACAGTAGGCCATCAGAGACACTCAGAGAGATGCTTCCTCCTAATAACTATCATTCATAGAAAAATTACATCTGAAGGATCTCAAACCACTGTGCAAGTAGACCTGTGCTGAAATTTTATAATCAACTCAAAATTTGACAGAAACTGTTTTCAATTGTATCAATTCTCTCATTGAAATTTCATTGAGTTTTGAAAATTTTCATGTAACTGCAAAAATATAAACATTTATCAACTGTGAAAGCAATTTTGAATTTTTGGTGTTGAAAACAACAGTTGCTTCTGACCAGTTATCTTTACAAACATTAAACACTTTATAACTACAAATGAGATCCTTATTATCACCATTGTTTTAGCAGGATGCAAACTGAGGCAAAATTGCCTACTTTGAAGCAGGGGATGGGGCATGAGATACCCAAAGCCAAATTCTCAAAATCATGCCCCAAAAGTGGCAGTTTCACTGGCTTCTGTGTCATCAGAACATTTTAAGACCTGGATGTAGCCTTAGAACTTAGAGCACCATAGCATCCCTGCTACAGTATATAATTGAATATATTGTTCCTACGTTATGAATAGATAAAAGGCATCTATAAAAGCTGAGTTAAAAGAGCTATAATTTCAGTCAGCAGCACTGGTGATGTCAAACACATCATGATAGTAAAATCTGAGTGGACTGTCACCAAAACCACAAAGTGAAATTACAGCCCCATAATTGAAAGTACGTGTTTTTAGCCTGGTGGTTTCCTATGGAAAAATCTTAAGTTCAATTACTAGGAATGGCCTTTGACTGCGCAAATAAACTTTGATTGATGCTAGGAATGGGATTTCGGATTTGGTTTAATTCGAATTTGCCCGAAAAAAGGCATTTTTGGTTTAAACTGAGGCATCCGTAAATCGGCCTGCCATTTACGAGTTTTTTTGGTTTCCAATTTTGGTTTCCAATTTCTACCTTTTGTAACTAGCTACCTTCTGTAACAGCTACCTTTCTGTAACAACTACCTTTCTGTAACTAGCTACCTTCTGTAACAGCTACCTTTCTGTAACTAGCTACCTTCTGTAACAGCTACCTTTCTGTAACAGAACAGCTACCATTCTGTAACTAGATACCTTCTGTAACCTTCTGTAACTAGCTACAGAAAGCTACCTTTCTGTAAAGAAATCTAACTGAAAGCTACCTTTCTGTAAGTTGAGACCATTATTTCTAGACAGCCCTGCCCTCTAGCAATGAAGAAGAATTCCTGGCTATATCTTGGTGGAGTCCTTTAGATATCTGAAGACTGCTATCATGTCTCCCCTTAAACTTTTATTTGCTAGACCAAACATACTACGGTGTTCGACTTTTCCTCATGAGACTTCCTTTCCACTGGTCGGGGTGTTAAATTCGTTTCATTATTATAACAACAAAAATGAAAATTTTGATTTTCTTTTTCATTATTTTAACAACGAAAAAGAAAAATAATAATAATGAAAACAAAAAATGAATTTTTGTTTTCAAAATAATGGGGAAACACTGAAAAACATATTTCTGGCTATATCTTTTTTGTTTCTTATTCAATTCTGATCAATCTGGGTGAGATTATACCCCCAACAGAGTGCATTATATGTACTAAATTTCAAAAGATTGGATAAAGGGAACCAATTTTAGAAGCAACTGAATATTGTGATTTTCAGAAAACCTCCATAAACATTCCTAGCTACAACTTCTTTATATTCCATCCAATCTGCATGGAACCTTGAAATATTATGTCCATCCATAGTATTGCCAACCCTGCCAAATTTCAGAAAGATTCAATAAAGGGTCCTGATGTAATAAGACATTAACTTGAAAATGCATTTCCAGCTATAACTTTTTTGTATTCCATTCTGTTTACAAGACAATTGGCAGAAATGTATCCCATACCTTCCCTGTCATCTCTTCCAAACTACAAGACAATTTGAAAAAGGGCCCCAATTTTATAAGCAATTGAAGTTGTTCCCTTGAAGACCATTATTCAGATAAATAGCAGTACATGCAGTGCCAGTCAGAGACAGGCACCTGGCATGGCAGGGGGAGGGAGGCTGTAGGATGGAGGATGGGGAGCAACACAACAGAAAGATACCGCATTCACACCTGACGACTGGCGTTACTAAAATGATGCACAGACAAAGATGCGGCAGTGGGGAGGAGCCCGATGCCAGCAGTAGAGCCGGTGTGAATGGGGATCTGCTGCGGATAGCCTCGTTCATTGCAGGGCACAAAATCCAGCCTTGTAATGCATGAACAACGCAGTGGCAGAATCCCATTCTACACAGCAGAACTTTGTTTGCACTGGCGCTACTGATGGCATCGTGCTCCTCCCCACTGCCGCGTCTTTGCCTGCATGTCATTTTAGTAACGCCAGGCATCAGGTGTGAATGTGGTAACACAGACACATTCACTGGCCAATTACTGCATGCTTCCAGCTTTACAGGACCAATCGGTGGTGGCTTCGAGGCAGGCATAGGGCGTGGCCCTGAGGCGAGCATAAAAGGGACATAACTGGGACTTTGGCGATAGCATCCCAGCAATCAGGAGACATGGTTTACACATCCAGGATGGCCAGTTATCATCACAATCACATCCTGCAGCACTGTGACAGAGGACGTAAGAGAATCTCTATTGGCTCTTTCCTAAGCAGATGGTTCCAACTTCCCAGTAAGAGGTGGAGGGGAGGTGTTGGGATGGTCACAGCACAGAATGAGGATATTTGGTTGACATTTCTGCTGGCCAATTGGCATCACAAACAGATCTTATACCACAGTCACATGTAAGAGGCATAGGCTCATTCTCTGCATATGCTTTGTAGGCTTATAAAATTGGGACCCTTAATCACATATTTCTGATATTTGGAATAGATGATCCTGAAGCTGTGACATACAGCCCTCCTAAATTTCGTATACACTGATTGGACCACAAAGATGTTGCAGTCAGACATACATTTATAAGTGAATTGCTTGTATCACCAGGACCCTTTATCCAATCCTTCTGAAAACTAGCATAGGTAGTAAACATTGGAAGGGGTATAAACTTGCCAAGTTTCATCTAGATTAGATGGTATGCAAAGACATTACAGCAGGAATGTATATGCATATTTTTGCAAAATAACATAATTCAACTGCTTATAAAATAGGATTTCTTTATCCAATCTTTCTAAAATATGGTACACATAATGCCTTCCATTGGAGATACAATTATTCCCAGATTCATCTAAATATAATGAAAATAAAAAGGTTTTAGCCAAAAATGTGTTTTCCATTTAAGCCAAAGGAAATTGAAAACAAAAGCAAAAACAAACAATTTTGATATTTATGAAAACGAAAATGAAAGATGTCATTAAAAAAAAATGAAAAATGAAAATGAAAAACAACATGGGTCCCTGGTGCACACCTCTACTTTCCAGACCATTTATCATCTTTGGTTCCCTCTTTTGAACCTGGTCTAATGTGCCAATGTCCTTCTTAAAATGAGGTGCCCAAAACTGGATACACTACTCCAGATGAGATCTGACCAGTACTGAATAGAGTGGATTATTATGAATAGAGTAGATATTACTTCCACTGACTTGGAGACAATGCTTCTGCTACTGCAGCCTAAAATTGCATTAGTCATGTTCAGTTTGTGAACAACCACAGTCCCTAGAGTCTTTTAACATATGCTGCTGCCAAGCTAAGTATCTCCCATCTTATACTTGTACACTCAATTTTATTCCCTAAATGCAGAACTTTACATTTATCTGGTTAAATTTTATTATGTTAATATTATCAGTCCGGAGAAATACAAGTAAATGACCAGAAATATACAAAAACAGAAGATATTCAGTCTGCCTTCTTTGATTTTTACTCTAAGTTGTATTCCTCAAAGAGACCGGACCCTACAAAAATAATAAGAAAAATATAATATTCCCAAGATAAACGCCAACCAACGCAGTTTCTTAAATGCCCCAAGCCTTTTGACATTCCGGCGGAACTGTAAGACCTGGCTGTTTGCCCAGGCCTTTGGGAGGGAGGGGGGGGGGGGTGATTTTTAATCCCCCACCTATATATTTATTTATGATTATACACTGCCCTGTTTTATTGATATATTTTATATTTGTATTTTAAATGTTTTAAAACTGTTTTTATTGTTGTTAACCGCCCCGAGCTGCATGGCAGGATGGGGCGGTATAAAAATCTACGAAATAAATAAATAAATAAATAAATAACAGCAGAAGAAGTGCAGGAAATGATAAAATCCCTAGCAAACAACAAAGCAGGTTGACCTGATAGCTATCCCGCTGAATTTTATCAAACATACGCTGACATAACACCACATTTAACAGAGTTATACAATGGAATACTCATAGAGCAGAATATGCCAGAGACATTTTATGAGGCAACGGTCACCTTAATTCATAAGCAGGATAGACCTAAGCAGTTATGTGAGAATTATAGGCCAATATCCCTGATTAATGTAGATTGTAAGGTCTTCACCAAAATACTGGCAAATAGACTAGCAGCCATAATAACGGAAATCATCCATCCTGACCAGGTGGGATTCATACCCAAAAGAGTAGGTACGGACAATATCAGGAGAGTGGTTAATATGGTACATTACATTCAGGGGAAAAAAATCCCATCGATAATCATCTCAGCAGATGCACATAAAGCTTTTGATTTGATAGAAAGAGAATGTCTGATGGCCACACTGGCAGATATGGGTTTTGCAGGCAATTTTATCACATGGCTGAAGGCAATTTATTTAAAGCCAGGGGCAAGACTTTTGGTAAATGGTACGCTATCCTAGCCCTTTGCATTGGAAAGAGGCGCACGACAGGAATGTCTCCTATCTCCACTTCTTTTTGATATTATGCTAGAAGTACTGGCAATTGCAATTAGGCAAGAACAGGGAATACAAGGAATTAACATGGGGACCATCCAACACAAACTGGCACTCTATGCCGATGACACGATCCTCTTTGTGGCAGACCCGGTGAGATCAGTTCCCCTTTTAATAAATCTGATAGAGGAATTTGGAGATATATCGGACTATAAGATAAATTATAGGAAATCTAATACACTCATACTGGGAGCTGAAGGAGAAAAAAAAGCCCAAATAAAACAAATACTACCCTTCCCTGAAATGGAGACCAGCATTAAATACTTGGGGGTACAGATTACCTGTCAAACAAAAGACTTCTAAAAAGAAAATTTCCCACTCCTAATTAAACAAATTAGAGAGGAAATGGAAACATGGACCAATTTGGCAATATCATGGCTGGGCAAAATGAATATATTCAAAATGATCACCCTCCCTAAAATATTATATAAATTCATGGCACTCCCAGTAACGATCCCCAAAGTGTTTTTCCATCAGTGCAACAAAATACTATTAGAATTTATATGGGGAAATAAGAAACCTAGAATTCGGACACAATCACTTCATGGCCCCAAGGAATTGGGAGGGCTTAATCTTCCAGACCTGCAAATGTACCATAGAGTGGCAGCATTGAATGCATTGCCCAACTGGTATAATATAAAAACAAACAAACAGTGGACAAAGATGGAAGTGAGGGTGTTAAACAGAGAAAATTTCAGACAATATTTAATGGATAAAGGGAGAATAAAATGGCAAACGTGGAACAAACATCCATTTGCAGGAACAGCCATGAAATATTGGGGAGCAGCGCTCAAAAAACTAAGGTCAGGAGGGAATGCTCACCTTATACGGACATTAGAAGGTACCAAACAGAAGACATACCAGGGACATCAGACCTGCACAACAAATTAAGGGGGGGGGGGGGAGGGGATTACAAGGGCAGGACATTTATTCCACAAGGGACGTTCATAACAATTCATAGATACAGGGAATTACTTCAGGGGGAAGTCAATACTTTTCAATATTTACAATTGAGAAGTCTCTTCACTGCTAAGGAAGAAATGGAACACTTCAGCAGAGAACCCCTGTGCATAGAAAAAAATCTATTTGAATATACAGCCAATAGGGTCCGGTTGTCAAGAATTTATGGGCAACTAAAAATAATATGGTTCCACAATGAAGCCAAATATATGAATAACTGGAACACAGATTTGAATAGAAATTTGGATAAACAAAATAAGGCGCAGATATGGAGTCACATGCATAAATGTGCACCATCACTGCAATTTAGAGAAATCCAAATAAAATTGGTCATGAGATATTATCTCACCCCTGTCAGACTAGAGAAAATAGAAAAAGGAAGCAAAGGGCTCTGCTGGAGAGGTTGCCAGGAAAGGGGAACATACTTGCATTGTTGGTGGGAATGTTGTGTAATTAAACCATTTTAGAGAGGGGTCTGGAACTGCATGAACAGGGTGGCGGAAATGTTAATACCTTTTACTCCGGAAATTGGATTACTGGGAATCTACCCTGAATCACAACTGATCCAGAGGCACACAGACTCTTGCAAAAAAATGTGCCTAACAGCCATCAGCCTAATTGCTACAAAGTGGAAAGCTGAAGAGGGACCTACCTTCGCAGAATGGATGAACCATCTGTGGTACTTGTTCACAATGGAAAAAATATCCGCAGGACTACACGAGAAACGAGAGGACTTTGTAGCAACCTGGCTTCCATGCATGAAAGTAATGCAGAGAGAGACAGTGGAGAAGGATGAAAACGCATATCTGTTTGAGTTTTATATATAAAGAGATCTGGTAACGCCATCGTGAGACACCAGTCAAAGTTAGGTGGGAGGGGTATTAGAGGGGGATCATTGTTAAGTTGTAATAGAGTCATCCCTAATAGAGGGAATATTTCATATAAAATGGAAATTGCATAACATAAAGAGGTAATTCGGGGGATAACAAGGAAGAAGAATGTAATAAGGGCACCTGGGGGGGCGACACAAGATCTTTGTATATGATGGAAATAATGTAGACCGTGTTATGCACTGATTGTAAAGCAATGGCGTGGATAATAAAAGTATAATAAATGTTTTTTTAAAAAAAATATTATCAGTCCAGGTTTCCAATCAATCAAGATTTTTTTGAATTCTACTTCTGTCTTCCAAGGTGCTAGTCACCTCTCCCAGTTTTGTGTCATCTACAAGCTTGATAAACATTCCCTCAACTCCTTCATCCAAGTCATTAATAGAGATGTTGAATAGCACCAGACTCAGGACAGAGTCCTGTGGGACCCTAAACGGATGAAAGATTTACAGAAAGTTAAAGGCATGCCTTTAGCATAAGATTTAATCTTGGTTTTGACTCTTGGTTCTCATGCCATTTCTCTTTCTTATTAGTTGGGAAATTCTAAAGTGGCAGAGCCTTATAAGGGCTTCTTGGAGGGGAAGGAGTGTTCGGAAGATTTATGAGGAAAGCGTACAGTAGTTTGAGAATTACAAAAGCAGTACAGTATGAAACAGATTCCCAAAGGACAAACCAGTCAAAGGGCTGGCTTCAAGAGCTTCTTAATCTCTACTTCCCCAGCCAAAACAATGGCAGACCAATACATTTTAAACAAACAACAGCTCCATAGTGTGTTGCCTCCCTAATTATATTTCTTCTTTTTTTGTAATAAAAGCTGGCTCTCTGGATGAAATCTTGTGTTCAAAAGTAAAATCTCAGGCACTGGGAGAAGAATCCATTTTACTAACGTTTTATTAGGAATATCCACCCTTTCAACTGGATTCACTGACTTCTACAGAGATTGTTCTGTAGTTTCTGTACAAGCATCCTGCCAAGTCTTATCTTTGATCTTTCAACCTGCTTTGGGGTTGAACTGGAAACTTTCTAATATAATATTAGCGCCAGGAAAAATAGGCCACAGCACATATTTTTATGAGTCATAAAGCATGACCTTTATCTTTCCTCACCTCCGCTCTGAGCACAACTGGAGAAAGCACTTTTAGACTACGAGCTTTTCCTGCTCTCTTTTCTTTCTTATTTTAAGTCCTATTTTTCTGAAAGAGGGAGAAAGTGAGAGACCCGTTTTGGAATCAAAGCAGATGAAGAATTCCCCATGTGGCAAGGACAGAGACTCGGAATGTTTTGTATGTACAGCACCTCTGCCATGAAAGAGTAAGCCTTTTTTCCAGCTTCATTGGTTAACCGCAAAGTTTTTCGAGATTCCCTGGTGCCACTAGGCCTGATTGGCTCCAACCAATGGATAGTCATTGGCCCATGGATTTTCTGGGTTTGGCCTATAAAACAGGGGCTTTGTCTGAAAATGGATGCCTGTCCACTGGCTCGGCTTACCATCTTTCTGTGTTGGTGAGCTTCTTCCCTGCTGTGACTGAAAGGACTAGAGCTCTGGGCCATTTCCTTGGTTCCTTGCAGCCCAGATAGCAGCAAACAGAAATGGGATGAAATCCCAAAAGATGAACACCCAACACTATAACATGAAATACCCTGGCACAGAGGGCAGCACTAGCAACTGGTAACACTGACATTACAACTTCTCCCTGGTATGGAGAAGAAGCAGAATCTGCAGCCTCACTGGCAACCCGTTGTAAATATTCCACTGAGCTGAGAATTCTTTTGAACTCCTTCTCTTATCTTGTTCCTGAAACCTATTAAATCTGGGCTCCATGTCTTTGATTTAGTCAGACTTGGGACCTACATTGGTCCTGGGAAGGCCTGTAGGTAAATTTTTTGTTGCCCCTCTGTATTAATAAGATGTGTTCCGGAATGTCCTTTTCAGCTTGTTAGTCTGAAGACTCCATTGAGTGACTGTCGGCCTAAGACCAGGGAGTAATAATTGTAATTTTGGTAAGAAAATGTCTTCAAAGTACACAAACGTTGGAAGGCAGCTGCAATTGCCCCCCCCCCGGTCATTCAGTCTCCTCCCCCCTTTCTCCCTCTTCCAGCCCTCATGAGAGCCAGTGTGGTGTAGTGGTTTAGAGTGTAGGGATGTGCGAACAGATTGCGGTTCGGGTTCAGTCATTCGGTTCGGTCCGGGCATTTAGTTCAGGCGTTCAGGTCGGTGGCTGAGTTCGGGTTTGGGCATTTGGTTCAGTCATGTTCAGTTCGGTTCGGGCGTTCAGGAAATGATATCGCAAGATCCCGTGATTGCGCCGGAAACCGGAAATTCGAGTGCGTGCGGAGCTGTGTGGCGGGAGAATGTGTGTTTGGCTGGCTGGCTGTTTGGTTCATGTGTTTTGGCTATTTGTGTTTGGTTTGGCTGTGTTGTTTTGTCTGGTTGGTGAGTCTTGGTGTGGTGGGTGACTGTGTGTTTTGGTTTTGGATGCTTGTTTAAAAAATATATATTTTAAAAATTGAGAAGGTGACCACCATTAAACTCTGGGCCTGGGGGAAGGCCAAAGTGGTGGAGCCAGTGGTGGAGGCAGAGGTTCTTCCTGCCGCTGCTGATGGACCTTGGGTGGTGGAGGAGGAGCAAGAGCCGGCGGCACAGGAGCTGCTGCCACTGCTGCCAGGTTTGTAAACTTTTTTTTACTTTGAGGACAAGAAACTTAAGGGTCTATCTTTTAGATCGATCTCACTGGCTATTAGGAAGGGGATGGGACAGGGAGAAGGAAGGTGGACTCGGAGAGTGTCTCCCACTCACACACAGACACTCTTGACCCACTCCTGGGGTTGCTCTTGGAAACAGGAGAAAACAACCCCCCAGGATCTTATATGGCCTTATATATCCCAATTGGGACGAGGCCAGATCATCATAGGGGTGGGGACCAACAGGTCCTGAGCAAGACCCCCAATCTTGCACCCAGTGCACAACCACTCACCCAGACACCAAGTCTCACGATACCCACTTGCGCACCATGACTGGGGGTGGGAGTAGGGAAGGAAGGTGCAGAGGTGTGAGGGACACAGGGTATAGACCTGGGAAGGAAGGGAGGAGGGGACAGTATGGCAAGCTCTCTAAGGTTCGGGTGTGTGTGTGTAGGATGAGTCCCACACTAAGCAGAAGGAGCGTAACCCACAACCAACACTCAAACCCTCAAAACTCCAAGTGAACACACAAGTTTCCCTACTTCCCAAAGGCTCCAAGACTCTCTCACCCCACACCCAATGCGTTCCCCTTACATCCACACCTTACGCTCCTCACTTTCCAAAACCCCACACACATGCTCTCACTCGCTCACTATCACTCACGCCACACACGAATACTCTCCACAATGATTCTCTCGCTTGAATCATGCAGGGGGCCAGTCTCACAGCATTGCTGATCAACAGCGATGCTGTGCAGATTGAACTTCCCTTATCTAGACCTGGCCCTGCCCTTTTGCACACGTATGAGTGCCAAGCGATGTAGTGCCATTGCCGGCCCCGCCCCCGGTACCCCAGCGGCATTTGCTGAGTTCCGCTGCCTGCCTTTGTCTGCGGTGCTGCCGCATTTGGCGTTCTGCCTGGGGCAGCCTGCTGCAGCATTTTTTGGGCTCTGCGCCGCACTCCCCCTCCACTGCCACAGCCCCCAAGGGTTTGGGAACATCCCCAATGGTAGCGGGCCCTGCCAGTGGCGTGCGGGTGGGTGCGTGAGTGGTTGGCATCAGTCAGGCACAAACAGTGGGCATCAGTGGGTAGCAGCAGATGTCTGTCTGCCACATAGAGAGAGGGTACTGTAGTCTGGGGGGCTCTTCCAGCAGTCAGGCATAAGCACAAGCAACACCCCCACCCAAACATGTGCCTGCCAATGCCAGCCATCCCTAGCAAGGGTCTCCATACTCTAGTTGTGATCCCTACCTAGCACCCCAAATAAAGGCAGGATTTGCACATGCCAGCCATGGTGTCTCCATTGCTATCCCTCCCTAGCAGCACCCAAAGGAGGGCAGGATTTGCACGTCCCAACAAGGGTCTTTGCAGTTGCCATCCCTAGCACCCCAAAGAGGGCAGGATTTGCACGTGCCAGCCAGGGTCTCTCCATTTGCCATCCCTAGCATCCCCTAGTACCCCAAGGAGGGCAGGATTTTCACATGTCAGCAAGGGTCTTTCTAGTTGCCATCCCTAGGCCCCACGGAGGGCAGGATTTTCAAGTGCCAGTCAGGGTCACCATCTCCCATTGCCATCCCTAGCACCCCAAGGAGGGAGGACTACAGGCATCATCATAAATGCATGATATTACTTAGGTGTTGTTTATGTGTTCCTGTTTCAGAGAGGAATTAGATGCCGGCACTGGTGCCACGCTGTGCAGGACACCCAGGCGAAGGTTGCCAGTGCCACCCCCAGACAGTCAGTAAACAAGGTCCGATGTCTGGAGGTGGTATGATAAGGAGAACGGGTTCGCCGTCTGCATGGTAAGGCACAGGGGCTGGAACAACAGGGTATGCAATATGCATTGCCCTCTATGACCTGTTAGGAATGGAAGTCCCCTGCAGAGAGAGATTGGCCACCCGCCCACATGTGGAGACAAAATGCAGGCAGGGCTTGACACAGACCATTGGTCTGACACAGTATAGCACTTCTTATGTTCCTATCTTTTTATGCTCTTTAGATCTGCAAGAAAAGTTTCCGGAGGCAGAAAGAGGGGACCACATCGGGGCTAATCGCCCATATTGAAAGGCTCCATGGCCAGACAGTGAGGCAACAGGAGGACTCTGGCGTGACCATAGAGCATGAGCATCAGCGCCAGAAGAAGGGAGGAAGGCAACCTGGAAGTGACGCCATGCAAGCCCTTCCCCCTCCTCCAGCCCCAATGTGGAGTCCCCCGGACCCCGGGAGTCTGCTGCAGCCAAGGCCTTTCGGGCCGAAGTGGAGAGGCCTGGCCACCAGATGATTTCGACACAACAGACAGCATCAGTATATAGGCCTGGGGGCCATTGGCACCAGCCGATGTTGGTTGCCAGGGTACAGAACCCTTGGCACAGACAGCATATAGGTCTGGGGGCCATTGGTAGCAGCAGACAGTGGGTTGCCAGGGTACAGAACCCTTGGCACAGACAGCATATAGGCCTGGGGGCCATTGGCACTAGCAGAAGCAGACATTGGTTGCCGGGGCAGGCAGTCATGTGACATGGCATGAGCGGCAGTCAGGCAAACTAAGGCAGGGTTCGAGCTTTGCAACCTGGGTGGGCGGGATAGGCAGGCAGCATGGCATGAGAGGCAGTAGGGCAGGCAGGCTTGGGCAGGCTTTGAGCTAGGCAACCTGGGTGGGAAGACAGGCATCTTGGCATGGGAGGCAGGAAGGCGGATTGAGGCATGCTTTGAGCTTAGCAGCAAGCTGAGCAGGCAGACAGGCAGCGTGGCATGAGAGGAAGTAGGTCAGGCAGGCTGGGACAGTGGCATGTGCCACTGCACCATCACTCCTTGTCCAGGAGCAGCTTGGGAAATCCCAGCAGCGGAAGGTTGACCTTCAAGAAGAGCAACTGCTCCACCAACTTGGCCCCCAGTCTCAGGAGGTGCATGGAGCAAATGTCCTCCACCACAGAGAACACCCACTGAGGGTGGTGGTGGAGCTGCTCACGGTCTCCGTCACGACTAGGAATGGTCTCAGGATGAAGACCGTGTGAGCGAGAATCTCCAATTCCTCCCTGTTGTACCCTGGAGGTGCCTACATGCCTGTTTCCAGTTCCACTTGATGCAGGGCGGCTTTCTGCTCAAGAATCCGCTCGAGCACCAGGAAGGGGGAATTCCACCTGGTGGAGACATCTTGAACCAGCTGGTGCACCCTTGCTCAGGCCTGCTTCTCCTGGAGGAGCTTGCTGTCCTTCACACTGCGGTTGAAGAACCCTGCCAGCTTCCTCCACCGGTTGACCAGGGAGCTAAGGGTGCCTGGCCCAATCCCCTTATCCCCCAAGCCCAGAGCATCCTTGACCACAAGATGGAGGGTGTGTGCGGTGCAAGGGATGCTTGTGAAGCCCCCGTCACGGACTTCCTTCAGTATATTGGCTGCGTTGTCCATGACCACACACCCCTTGGTGAAGGCTGCACCTGGCGTGACCCACTACCTCTCCATGGCCAGGGCTGCCTCGAGGTTCCTTGAGGTGTGGGAGATGTCCATTACATGTGCCTGAAGCAAGGACCACCTATACCCTACTTCAGGACCCCTCCTGACACTGTCAAGCGCTGCCTCTGGGTCCTGCCACCAGTGTGCAGTCACTGCCAGGTAGGCATGCTGGGCATTCCTGGAGGACCACAGGTCCGTGGTGAAGTGGACAGTGACCCCCCCAGCCCCTGCCAGCTGCTCCCTCACCCCGTAGATCTAGGGCTTTTAAAGAGGGCCCTAGCGTGGTTACAGCCATTCAATATACCAAGAAAAAGTACAGCTACAAAAAATTACTTAAAGGAAAAAGGAAATCCTTCCAGTCAAATGCTTGGAAAGCCTTGGCCATGTCAATCCAGAAGGGGGATCAGACTGGTTTTGGGGCTTTGGTCAAGGCAGGGCATAGACCCCCCTTTATCCAGATGGTCCTTGATGTGGGAGTGTGGCAGTCCTATTTCATGGGAATTTTCAATAGAATGCCGGATATTTTTATTCTTAACCGTGAAGTACTTGTGAATACTCCCCTCTGGCCCCCCATGGAGCTGGAGGATGTCAGATCTTTACTTGACAAGTTCAAGGCTAATAAAGCTCCGGAGATCGATGGTATCCTGGTGGATTTATTTAAGCATAATCCGGACTGGTGAGTACCAATTCTCGCTAAACTTTTCACCACTATATATAATTGCAGCCTGATCCCAGCAGGGTGGAATAGCAGCATAGTGGGCCCTATTTATAAAAAGGGGGACAGAAATCTTCCACAAAATTACCTGCCCATTAGTTTATTTTGCATAGTGGCCAAGATTTATGCGTGATATTTATTAACCAAACTAGAAGACTGGGCTTCGGAGGCCAATTTTTTCCCCGACGAGCAGGCTGGCTTTTGGGCCGGGCACTCGGTGGCGGACAGTTTTATACTTTATGGCACCTGGTGGAGAAATATGTTAAGATCAGAAAAGGCAGGCTAATTATGACTTTTTGGGATCTGTGATCTGCCTTCGATTTAGTGAATAGAAACATACTATGGGATAGATTGTACAGGACAAATATGGATCAGAGACTGATTTTCCTGGTCCACGCTTTATATAGCCAAACCACTCTTAGAGTTAGGGCTGAGTGTAGCTGCTATACTTCTACCTTGATCCCTGTATCTAATGGGGTTAAACAGGGCTGTGTCTTTGCCCCCTTTTTATTTAATTCTTTTGTTAATGGGATCGTTGCTACTCTTAAAAGGACTTCTTTCTCCCAGCCAAGGTGAGGGCTAGATCTGTACCTATCCTGTTTTATGCAGACGATATGGTGCTTTTATCACCTACAGCACTGGGGATGGATAGGATGCTTGCAGTGGCAGGCTCGTACTGTAAGGATTCTCAGTTATCAATAAATTATGATAAGTCAAAAGTGGTGGTTGTGGGCAGACATTATACTGGTCATAACTGGCTCCTCGATGGAGTAAAACTGGAACAAGTATCCTCATATAGATATCTCGGGCTACTTTTTAATTCCTCTGCATCCTGGCAATCCCATCTAACGGCTGCCAGGCTTAAAATGAGACAGGCAGTTATGGGGCTTCTGAGATTTTGGAGGCTTTATGGGGGGCGTGCAATCCCACCAGCTTTGAAACTTTTTGATCTGAAGTACAAACCTGGTACTTTGTTTGGAGCTGAAGTGTGGGGCCCTTTTGTGTCTGATACTCTTGAGCCCCTTCAGAATTTCTTTCTGAGACAACTTCTGGCGGTTCCTAAATGTACTCTAGCCTGTTGTTTACTACATTTAGAAACTGGGACAAAGCTTTTGAGAACTAAGTTGCTATGTAGCCCTCTAACTTATTGGCTTAAAATAAAAGATATGTCAGAGGATTGTCTGCCACGTCTGTGCCTAGAGGAAGCCAGCTCTTGGCCTACCCCAAGGCTGTGGCTGGGTAGGGCTCTTAATCATTTACGTGATTTGGGGTTATCGCCTGAAATGTTGGAACCACTACCAGTTATTAAGAGAAGGAGGGTCATTTGCAAGCAGCTTGAGGACCAAGGTATCCAGCTTGATCTAGGGGCAATCCAGGTGCTTAAATGTGCTGTTTTATAAACTTTTCAAAAGCAATCCAAGGTGTGAGCTCTATTTGGAATTAATTGATGATCCCAAGCTTCGCAGAGCATTGACCCTGCTGCGTTTTGACCGTCTCCTCACAAAAGTGCTTCTTGGGAGAAGGAATGGCGTCCCTTACGGTGATAGGATCTGCTCTTGTAACCTGGGCCAGGTAGAGAATCTACCGCATGCTTTGTTTATTTGCCCTCTGACAGTGTACTGGAGGAAATTGTATTTGACCCCCTGGCTGGCTACATGGTCACATCTCTCCCCTACACAGCTGGTACAACAGTGCCTGGGGAATAACACCTTTGAGATGTTACATGGCCTCGCTAAATGGGCGTATCAACTCAGTAAGCGTTGACTCCATCAGGAAGAAAATGATATTTTATCAGACTACCGAATTTGGTATTATTTAGTTCCTACATCTGGTATCATGTTTTTTTAATTTAAGATGATAGGATTAATCTAAGATTAATTAAAATATATTCGCTATGTATCTGCTGAAGTGAGTAAGTGAGTAAGTATTTAATTTTATATGACTTCTTATTTCTACAGGTTTATATGGCATGTTTCTTTGGATTTATGCTTGGCTACGATATAGCCAATCATGCTTATTGTATTCTTTGGGTGCTAATGTTTATTTATTCATTTATGTATAGCTATTGTTTTATTGCAATGACCTTTGGTCATGCATCAATAAATTATACTACTACTATACTACTATTACTCCCTCACCCGCTCCTTCAAAGCCCTGTACAGCTGTGGCACCATAGTCCGACTCAGGGTGGAGCAGGAAGGCAGCTCAAACTGGGGGGTCAGGAATCCAATCAGCCGCTGGAAGCCCTTGTCCTCTACAATAGAGAAGGGTTGCCCATCCAGCGCAATCATCTCGGCCAACAGGCACTTGGCTTTCTCCTGAAAGAAGCCACGCCGCCCTCCAGCACCCGATGGCTTTGGCAGCTGCCCCCACCCCAGCTCCTCCATAATGGACTGACGCTGCTGCTGGCAAGGCTCCTGCTGCTGTTCTGCCCCCATACTGCTCCTGCTGCTAGAGGCAGCAGCAGGTGGTGTGGGACACTTGCCTGCTGAAGGAGCTGGGCGACTGGCTGCTGATGCAGTCAGGACCCGCTGGCATCCACTTCCCCTGCCTTCCCACTTAGTATCAGAGCACTGTGACATGCCTTGAGGTGCCTCGCCATTGCAGTTGTCCCAAGGTTGGCGAGCACCTGCCCACGCTTCATCACCTTATTGCACAGCATGCACTGCAACTCTCTGGGATCATCTGCCCGCACCAGCTTCAAATGTTCCCAGATTGAGTATTCCCCCCCACTGCCTTCTGGCCCACCCCGGGTGATGCACTGCTGCCAGCACTGCTGGGAGGGACAGAACTTGGTGGCACTGGCGACACAGCTCTGGGAGGAGGGTCAGCCATCGCCTCAGCTCCAGACATCTCCTCTGTGGCATTAGTGTCTGCCTCTGACTCACTGTCCACAATCACGGTGATGTTCCATGAAGGGGAGTACTGGGACCATGAGGCTAGACTGCCCGTGCCTGCCATGCTGCTAGCTAGCACTTTCCCTGTGCCCCTCTCTATAGCTGCTACTGCTTCTGCTGCTGCTACTCCTCTCCTTACTGCCATTGCCCGGGGATCGGGCACTGTCTCTAGCAGCCGGGTTGGGATCCACCGGCTCTGGACTGCTGGGGATCGCCTCCACAGTGGGGGAGATTGGTGGCCCTGGAGGAACATCGGAAGCAGCAGCACCTGCTCCTGCAGCCGCAGCAGAGACAGCTGCAGCCTCATGCCCTGCAGGCCTTCCAGTGCCCTGCATGGCAGTGGAGGGTACTGCCAGGAGGTGACGCTGAGCAGCTGAAGCCTGTTGTCCTAAAGCAGGCCTGCGGAGTTTGGGGCCTGGTGATGTGCTCTGGCTACTGCTGCTGCTTGCTGCTGCTCCATGGGCACGGCCCCTACTCCCTCTCCCACATGCCCCATTACCTGTCTTATGGGCAGCAGACCAGCCTCTCCTACTTGCCTTCTCCATGTCTTCCAGCTCAAACACACACAAAGATTTATTTATTTTTCTGAGATTTTTTATTTAATATTATATCTATCTCTACACTAAATCTAACTGCTATTAACTATTCTAAAACCTATGGAACTAAATGGAGTATCCTAATAAATACAAACGCCTTGTCCTACAAAAACACTGTATCTCTATCTATCTCTATAACTAAGCTATCTATCTATCTATCTATCTATCTATCTATCTATCTATCTATCTATCTATCTATCTATCTATCTATCTA
>QEPC01011684.1:1571902-1593374 GCA_003113815.1 Sphenodon punctatus
TCAGGAACAGTGACTAGCTCAGAAGGTGTTGGTAGCGGGGAGGGCAATGAGTTTTGTTACTTGCTGCGCCTGCCTCAGCCCCATTGACTCCATGTAGCCTAGCCTGTGGCCAATAGCAGACTGCGAAGCCAGTGGTCTGAGGAGAAAAGGGATGGTGATTGGGCAGGCTGGCTGCTACTCCAAGCCTCTCCACCCCTGGTGCCTGGAAGTCTGCTCCTCAGCTGACTCCACCTCCCTCTCACGTTTTGCCTTCCAGTGACACGTTTTTGCCACCCAAACTCATCTGAACACGATCTGAACTGACCGAACTGTTCGGTCGTTTCTGAGTTCGGAATCAGGTTCGGTTCGGCAGGTTCGGATTCGGATTCGGGTTCAGTCATACGAACAGGCCGAGTTTGGGCCGAACTCCAAACTTCCGAACCGCATTCGCCCATCCCTATAAGAGTGCACTGCAGTACTTAGACCAGGAGATAAGAGGAGAGCCCTGATTCAACTCTCACCTTAGCCATGAACTCACTGGTTGACCTTGGGCCAGTCACAGATTTCTCAGCCTAACCTACCTCACAAGGTTGTTGTGAAACTTAAGAGTTAATTAGTTAGTTGTTTATTTATTTATTTTGTCATATTTATTAGCCACCCCCTCATACCTATGGCATCTTGAGGCAGCTTAGGACAGATAAAAACAAACAATAATAATAAAATCTATCAATTTGAACACATTTTAAAACAACCCCCCATTACTTTAACATCCTAAAAATCCACACACGCACCCTCTCCCTCCCTCCCCTCCGAAGGCCTGGGCACTACTGTTAATGCTACAGTTAATAAATTAAAGAACTGTAAGCCACCCTGAGCCTAAAAGATAGCATGAGGTAAATAAAAACTAAAATAGATAAAAGTATTTTAGTTATGGGCCTGGTGTTGGTGCAAAGAAAATACACCCATCTGTATTGGGGCATTTCCCTTGTCAGGACTGCAAACTCCAGAAACAGATATGCCATTCCATGGAGTAGAAGGTAGTGTTGGTTTAAGATTGCCCTGCTGTTAATCAATGAGTGAAAAAAAACAAAGGGCATAGTAGCCCGTGTTAGCCCAGACTCACCCGCTCATTTGCTCACTTGCCACCAGAAGTTTGCCCACACCTGCTCAGGGGCAGGCAGCAGGCTGCTACGGGATGTGCGGACCAGAAAAGCTCAGCAATGCAGCACGGGATAAAGCCCACCAACCTGACTAACATTAGGCCCCAGCCAGCTCTGTCATGGGTCAAAGTCTGCCAGGACCAGAGAGTTGTGGACGAAAAGCTCAGAACAGTCGATGGAGCAACCACACCCGAACCTTCCCCCCCCCCCATGAGATGGCCCCAACACCCTTAAAGGGAACTGGCAGCAAAGGCAAGACTTCATTGGGTGTCTCCAGTCTGTACAGCAGCTTGTGCCCAACGCCTCTTCCACAACGCAGTGAGAGACAGCACCAGCCAAAGGGAGGACTGTGAAGCAGGAAGATGGTAAGTTCAGAAGAGTAAGTCAGCGCATGGGGTGGGAGGGGGGAGGAGGGTCCCCCATTCTTGTCCCAACCACTCCAGCCCCCCACACACACACCCAGCAGTCCTCCCACAGTATGCACAAGTTATATGTGGTGCGTGTCTATCACCGTCTTCACAGGCATCCACCAACATTGTCACCCCAGGGACAGTATTAGGAGCACAGAACCCTACAGCACTGGGAGAAGGCCCCCAAGCCATCCACCAGAAGCGGGTTTCCTGGCATGTGGAGAAGACGAGGGTATTCATCAGCCTCTAAGGAGGAGATGCACAGGTCCAGTACGACTTGTGGAAAATGCACCAGAATGAGTGGGTATTCCAGCAGATCACCAGCCAGATGGTGGAGCTTGGCTAGTGCCAGCAGCAGGCAAAGGACCTCAGGAGACACTACACAGAGGTCAAGGACAATAACCTAAAGTCCGGACATGACTGCTAAACAAAGCTGCCAAACATGGACCTCCTTGACAAGTTCCTCTGCATGAACAGATCCATCATGGTTGGGTGGATCGCTGGATCTGTGCTCAACAAGGGCCGCTGTTATGTGGACACCCTTCCCCTGCTGCCAGCACCCGCTCATTCCAGAAGCATTCCCCCTGTCTGAGAAGGCCGGACCCTCTGGGACACAGCCCACTATGTCTGACCCTGCTCCCAGACCCCAGCCAGCCTCCAATTCCAAAGACACTGACACCACCCTGGGGACCCTCAGTGCCTACTCGCTGGACCCAGAGAGCCAGCACTCAGTCCTGGACCAAGCAGTGTGGAAACAGAGGGAACAGAAGATCCAGAGCCCCCGGGGAACATGGAGCCCGAGGGGAGCACTAAGTGAATGTACTGGGGTGGGAGGTGTGGGGACCAGGTGACCCAGCCAGCCATAAGATGGAATGGCCAGATAAATTCCAGTCACCAACATGCTGTTATTCCTCGGGGTGTTCACAGGTGGCTGGGATGGTGAGTGGGAAGAACCTGCGGAGCCCTGGGACACAGAGGCACCACGTGGGGATGATAGGTGTTGCAAGTGGGTGGGAGGGTTGTGGAGGGTGGGGCCAACAGTTGGTGCCAAGGCAACAAGCACGATGGCCAGGGGGCAAAACACTGGCCCAGGGAAAGGCAGGATTGAGGTGGCCCCAATCAATGGCTGTCCTTTTCATTCCGCTACAGATCCACCAGTTGGAGGGGTGCTGGCACCAGCAAGACCATCCATGAGTGCTCAGCATAACCAGGCCCTGAAGGCACAGACCCAGCAGTGCAGGGAGCATCTGGCATGGGACCTGATGGATGAGACCACACATCAGGCAGATGAGATCCAGGACAACATCCAGGGACTGGTCAAAGAGCACCACCATTTCCTGCAGCAATGTGCCACTCAGCACAGGGACCTCACCACAGGAAACACCTGATGGAGAGGTGGCAGTGGGACTGCCACATGAGGCAGATGCAGGACTTGCAAAGGTCCATGGAGAGGGAGGGCTGCGGGCTGCGTGATAGCATGCAGCAGTCCCTTGGGATGCAGAGTGCCCTCCTCCATCACGTGGTCACTGCAAGTGCCGCAATAAATGCAGGACCCAGTTGCTGACCTCCCCCAGGAGTTCCTACCATTGCCCTGCACTGGATGCTACTCACCTGCTAAGGTCTTGTCATCGGCCAGCCCCTTGGCCATGGGGCTCAAGCGCTGTAATCCCTGCACCCATCCAGGCCCAACAGGCCCTACAGACCCAACCAATTAGCAGTCACTCAAGTGCCCCACCAGCCTCTGCAGTGACCCATCCCACAACTGCGGAGCACCAGGAGAAGACAACTCCCCCAGTTGGAGCAGCACCAAAAACAACACAGTCAGCTGTCGGCAGGAGATGGAAGGGGGGGGGAAAGGGGGAGGAGTTAAACATTGAGATAAATAGATTTATGTTGAAATGTATATAGTAAATAAACTTTCTTCCTGTTATGGTAACCATGGTGTCTGTCCTTATTGCAGGCCAGGTGGGAGCATACCCATAAAACCCAGATGCCAGAAATCAGGGATAGGGAGCCCACAAACTGTCGGACACTGTCAAATGCCATATGGGAGCACATTGCAGCATGCAATGGGCATGTATGAATACATGCACATATACACTGAGGGAGCTGCAAGGTTGGACTTTCGTCTGGAACACCGAGCCTGAGCTGTAAAGAAATACATCCGTACGTGGCCTGGGCTCTCATAGTCATTCCATAACCCCCTCTTGCAAGCCAGACATCCACCCCTGCCCAGCCACCATGCTGTGTGGGGACATGCCAGATTGAATGATACAGAAGGCCCACAGGCAATACTGGAGGCATCAGCATGACCACCATCTGGAACTGAGGGTGGCTGATCCATGAATGCAAAGGGCCCTTCCTGCCCACTACAGTGATACAATGGAGCTGCAGCATCTCTTACAGGAAGAAAGAGAGTAGGAAGTGGGTGGACTGGCCAGCATGTGGCAGTGGGGTGTGTGTGTGTGTATGTGTGTGTGGTGGGGGTGGGGCTGTAAGGTGTTGTAATGGAAGGTCAAGAAAGGAGCCAAGAGGAGGTGCTTGATTGCCATTGGACTGGCTGTCTGTCACCCATTCCCTCATCATTATTCCATGGGATCTCCAGTCAATCCACAGTCCCTGTAGCTGTGTTCGGGGATGTCCTCATTGGACTTGAACCTTCAACCCATTCCCTCAGTCCTCCTCCCTGTCATTGTACACAGTCAATCCTTGGTGTAGCCACTCCCAATATCCCTCATCTGTGTCAGCACAGCTGCTAGCTTTCACTCCTGGTGTTCCCTATGCTCTCCTTGTCATTCCACCCCCCTCCCTCAGTTCAGCCACTTCCACAGGCCCATCCTTCCACCTGCCTCTGCTTCAGTTTAGTTCCTCATGGTGGCCTGCACTGTGTATGTACACTCAATGCTGCTCCCTCCTTGGTGTTATTGCACCCAGTAAACAAGTGTATACAGTAGCTACTTTACAACAACACATTTCAGTAATGGTGCTTACATTTCCCAGTTTATTAGACAATAACATGTTATGTACAGCTTTACTATCCTCCTTCCCTCTCCCCCCCGGATCTGCACATGTGCAGCTCCAATGTACAGATATTTACACGTTGTTTATGGATATGCAGCCTATATGCTGATACAAGGCGTCCTGAATCCTCCTGGTTATGCAGTTCTCATGGCCATAGATTTTTTATTTATTTGTTTACAAAAGATTTGTAGTCAGCACCCTCTTGCACATTGGCAACCTGGGGTGGCGTACAACATAAAATATCACAATAAAATATAACAATAAAATACAATATCATCAATATGAGGGGGGGTGTAAGTAATTGGTGGGATGCTGAGTGTAGGGCTTTCCGCGTTGATTTGCGGAAGTATTCGCGAGCCCTTAAATTAAATTATAATAGACAATCTTTAGAACAATACAGACTCAAATACCGGCAGTATAGATCTTTATTAAAACAGAAAAGACAGGACCTTCGAATATTACGGTGGAACCAATTACTTACAGCTCTTAAGAGTCATGACGGGAAATTATTCTGGAAGTTGGTAAACGGTTCTATTGCCGGCCCTCAACCTCGGGCTGACCCAAGTATAAGTAGCAATAAATGGGAACAACATTTTACGGAGATCTTTAATTCAAGTCTCCCTCAGGATACAGCTATAGTTAGGGGTCCTGTAACCCAAGCTGATTGGGAACCGGTCAAAGAGGAGGAGGTCTATGATGCCATAGTGTTGTTAAAAAATGGCAAAGCCCCAGGGGATGATTTTATCCCACCGGATATGTTTAAGGCTATGCCAGAGTGGTGGCTTAAAGCTCTGGCCAACCTTTTCACCCTGATTAATAATGCGGGTGTGATCCCTGAATTATGGAAAACGGCAGTGGTGATCCCTATTTTCAAAAGGGGGGACAGATTGGAGACAAAAAATTATCGTCCCATTAGTCTTTTACCTATTATCTCAAAGATCTATTCCAGAACTTTGTTAAATAAATTACAATCATGGTTACAACAAAATCATATCATTGCTGAAGAACAAATAGGTTTCCTGCCGAATAAAAGTACCATTGAGCACTGTTTCCTCTTGGCACACCTGGTAGAAAAATATAGAGCTAAGGGGCTAAATATATATTCCTCGTTCGTAGATTTTTCCTCTGCATTTGATCTGATAAATAGGGAGAAACTATGGGAGAAACTCCAAAATCTAAATATGGATCCAAGGCTATTGATGTTAATAAGATCACTTTACTCAGATACTGGTCTAAAAGTCAGACTTGATAGATTTGGTCACTTCTCCGGAAGAATTAAGACCACAAGAGGGGTCAGGCAGGGGTGTTTACTGGCCCCATTGTTATTTAATATATATGCAAACGATCTTATTCTGAAACTACGGGATAAAGGTGACTACATGGCCCCAAAAGTTGGTTTGAGGCGGATCTCGCTCATTATGTACGCTGATGACACGGTCTTATTATCTACGTCCGGCCTGGGTCTGAGACGCTTAATGGACGCTTTTTCCAAGGAGTGTAGCTTACAAGACCTGGTAATTAACTATAAAAAAACGAAGGTCATGGTCTTTAGACCTACATTCAGGCAAGAGCATTGGTTTATGGATGCAATACCAATTGAGCAGGTCAAGTGTTTTTCATACCTGGGAGTAGTGTTTTACTATAATGGGTCCTGGATCCCACACATTCAATCTGTAAGGTCAAGTGTACTAGGGACCTCGGGGGCAATCTCCAAATTTTTTGCCACAAGGGGGGGACAGAGATTCGCCCCTGCCCTTAAGGTTTTTCAGGCAAAGGTGGTCGCAAAGCTGAGGTATGGTGCTCTGCTTTGGGGTCTCTCGCCGGGCGTGTCGAAAATACTAGAACCTATTCTACATAAATTTTTGAGAAGATTAATGCAGGTGGCAAATTCAACTCCATCGGCTATCCTGAAGCTGGAATTGGGGGTATACTCCTTGAGAACCCATATATTGGAGACAATGTTACTAAATCTCTTCAAAATTAGTACCGGGCATGAGATGGAGCTGGCTAAAATTTGCCTCCAAGAGAAATTGTGTAAGGATTATCTTGGCTCCCCTTGGTGGTCAAAAATAAGTGATACCTTGAATGAGATTGGATTGTCCTATCCCTTTTTGATGGAGTTCCCGTTTAAAGAAATAAAGAAAATGTTGAAGATCAGGATTAGAGATCTGGACATTCAAAATTCCAGAGCAATAGCTGCTGGTATAGGGTCATCTCCTTGGTATCAGTTTTTGATCCCTGACCGTGAGGGGGCCAAATATATTAACTGGGATATCCCCTTTCAGCATAAACGAGCGCTGTTTGCTTTGAGGCTGCAGATTATGCCTTCAGCAGTTTTGGAGGGAAGGTTTTTGGGTACCCTATATATGGATAGATTGTGCCCTTACTGTCTATCTGAAGTTGAGGATATCGTCCACTACCTTTTTATCTGCCCAATGTTTGCGGCCCTACGCAAGAGAATGTGGGAGAAGATAGTGGTCCCTTCTAATTTAACGGTAACACAAAAGATAGTGTTCCTTCTCGCTGGGAAAAAACAACAGCGCACTGAGATAATGGCCTTTTATGCATATCTTATGCAAAAAGTTAGGGTAAAGAAACTGGAAATGACGTAATTATAATAATAAAATGCCCGGGGATTACTATTTCGTTGTTGACTTTTCTTGGAGTCATTGGGTAGTTGAGATATGTTTATGATTGTATATGCGGGGATCTCCCTTGGGAGTTGTTTTGTTCATCCTATGGAATGTTTGTGTATGTTGGGTGTTTTATTATTTAAATTTTAATTCGATGTGTGTTTATGCTATGCATATTATATGGTTTTGTCATGGCCTGTGGCCAGTACAATAAAGATTTCAATCAATCAATCAATCATCAATATGATTAAAAATGGGCACATAAAATATAAACATATAAATGGTGGTGAACAAATACCCCTCAACCCTCCCCTTCCCCCCCCCCTCGAAGGCCCAGCGGAACAGCAAGGTCTTACAACACCTACAAAAAGAGGGGAGATCCAGGGAAAGACGGGCCTCCAATGGGAGAGAGTTCCACAGCCAAGGCGTGGCCACTGAGAATGCCCTCCCCACAGTAGCTACCCAGCATACCCAGGGGATCTCAAGTTGGGCGCCCCCGGCCAACCGCAGGGGCCACGAAATGACCAGAGGCTTGAGATGGTCTCGCAGGTAACCAGGACACAAACCGTTTAGGGCTTTATAGGTCATAACCAACACCTTGAATTGAACCCGGAAGACAATAGGCAGTCAGTGCAGAGTCCAGAGCACTGGTTTAATGTGCTCGTGGCGACCCATCCCTGTTAGGAGGCAGGCCTCTGCATTCTGCACCAGCTGCAGTCTCCAGACCGTCGCCAAGGGTAGCCCCATGTAGAGTGCGTTACAGTAATGCAGTCAGGAGGAGGTAATGAAAGCATGGATGATGGTGGCCAGATCCGAATCTGAGACATATGGCCGAAGCCGTCGCACCAGATATAATTGGCAAAATGCTCCTCTTGCCACAGCCCCCACCTGACAATCCAGGTGGAGCTGCGGGTCGAAGAGCACCCCCAGACTATGGACCTGAGTGGCCTGTGGGGGTCAAATCCCACCTATGATGGGAGTCACCACCCCCTCAGCCCTACCCACCAACATCACCTCCATCTTGTCGGGATTCAGCCTCAGACAGCTTGCGCTCATCCAATCCCCTACAGCTACCAAGCACCAGGTAAGCACCGAGACTGCCGGGCCTGGGTCTCCAGAAAACGAGAGGTAAGGTTGTGTATCATCAGCGTGCTGATGACATCGTACGCCGAATCGTCTCATGACCTCGCCCAACGGTTGCATATACACGTTGAACAGGAGAGGGGACAGAATGGAACCCTGTGGGGCTCCACATGTGAGATTCTGGGGAGACGATATACATTCCCCAAGAACCACACGCTGTGTTCTTCCTGCCAGGAATGAGCAGAACCATTCAAGAACAATTCCGCTCACCCCAGCCCGGTCCCGCAGCCTCACCACCAACATCTCATGGTCAACAGTATCAAATGCTTCTGACAGATCCAGTAAGATCAAAATTGAGGCTCTGCCCTGATCTAATTCCCAGCGCAGGTCATTGACCAAGGCCACAAGTGCAGTCTCCGCACCAAACCCGGTGCGAAAGCCAGACTGCAAGGGATGAAGGAAACCGACCCGGTCCAGATGTCCCTGTAGTTGCCGTGCCACCACCCGCTCAACAACCTTCCCTAAAAAGGGAAGGTTAGAGACTGGCCAATAACTGGCTGGAGAGCCAACGTCAAGAGATGGCTTCTTGAGCAGGGGCTGCACCACCACCTCTTTAAGACAGCTCAGCACCCTACTCTCCCTAAGGGAGGCATTGACCACCCCTGCCAGCAATGACCCTAATGTCTCCTGGCTGGCCTTCACCAGTCAGGATGGTCATGGGTCTAGTTCACAACTGGTGGCCCAGACACTCCCAAGAACATCCACCGCATCAGCGGACAACACCCCCTGAAACTGATCCTACAACAACTGACATGACGGGGCTTCCCGTACCTCCAACACCTCCACTGTTATCAATGAGGCGTCGTGATCATGGTGAATTTGAGCGATTTTATCTGCAAAAAAATCAGCAAACATGTCACAGCAGGCACTGGAAAATTCCAGTTCCAGGCGGAACGAGGCCGGGCTGACCAACCTCTGCACCACCTGGAAAAGCTCCGCTGGACGTGATTTAGTGGACACGATGAGGGCAGCAAAAAATTCCTTCTTTGCTACCCGCACCGCAACAGCATAAGCACTTAAACTAGCTTTATGGTGCAATCGGTCCGCTTCAGCACAAGTCCAACGCCACCGTCGCTCTAACCGCCATCCATCCTGCTTCATCCAGCGCAGGTCCTCTGTAAACCACGGTGACCCCTGCCGTCGGCTCTCTGGAAGCGGACGCTTGGGAGTTGTTCGGTTGATAGCCTCAGTCAACAACCTATTCCAAAAGGAAATGAGGTCATTGAGTGAACAAACATCAATATCGGTAGGCATCCCCCCTAGCGCATTCTGGAGCCTCTCAAGTTCCATAAGTCTCCGAGGGTGAACGCAACGAACCAGCCCTGCACCTTTCCGGGGGCAGACATGCACTAGGACACTGATCCAGAGGAGGTAATGATCCATCCATAACAGGGGTAAAACCAAAATATCCCCACCACTGGATCCCCCTCCTCAAGGCCGGTGCAGAACATCAAGTCAAGGGTATGTCCCCCCTCATGTGTTGGGCCCTTAACCCTCTAAGACAGTCCCATGGTTGTCATGGCATCCATGAACTCATGCTCTGCTCCCCCTAAACTGGCATCGGCATAGATATTGAAATCCCCCAGGACCAAAGTCTTCGGGGATTGCAAGACCACCTCCGATACCAATTCCGCTAGAGTGTGTGGGGATGCTGCGGTACTGGTGGGTGCGCGGTATACCAACAACAGCCCTAATCTGTCTCCTGCCAAATCGAACACAAGTTGGACCCCCTTCGTGCGCACAATGGTCTGCACAGGATACCACCTCACAGACCAAGTGTCCTTAAAAACAACAGCTACACCAACTCCCTGCCCCTCTGATCTAGACTGATAGAGCACAGAGTACCCAGCTGAAACAAGGTCAGCCAATATTGGCCCCAACTCATTGTCCAGCCAGGTCTCTGTAATGCATATGAGGTCGGCTGATTGATCCAGGATGACTCGGTGGGTGGGGGAGTGTCCCCAGATTTTTGAAAGCCCTCTAGGACACCTTCCAAGTCCCTATTCCTGTACCCTCCTCCCCCACTATTGAGAGTTACTGGTCACCTATCCTCACAGTGGTTAGTTTTCTCCCTGTAGAAGGGCACTGGTTCGTGGCAGGCAATGGGGAGGGGGTACTCCAAAGTGGTGCCATCCATCTCAGATGTTGTGCAGAACACAGGCGGCTGTGACCATCAGAGGGGCCATCTCTACCTTGAAGTTGATCCTTCCCACGATGGATCACCAGCCTTGTTTAATAAGCACCCCGATATCCCATTCCACCACACACCAGGAGACACTCAGCTTCATGTTGAGTCAGTTCTGTTCCAGAGTGCAAGCCACATGGTAGGCCTACATGAGCCATGGCATCAGGGGGTAGGCCAGGTCCCCCAGGATGGGCTTCATGAGCACCCCCTTTATGGTGCTGAATTTCTGTTGGGCCCAAAGTTTCCTGTATACATCCAGGGGGAACTGCTTCATATCCATGAACTAGCCACAGTCGTCCACTACCACCTGCAGGACCACGGAGTGATACCGCTTCCGGTTGATGTATTCATCCTGCCTACAGAGTGGGTAGATGATGGTGATGTGGGTGCCAATGAACACCCCAATACAATTGGGAAATCCCCCACCCCCACCTGGAAGCCTTCCATCACCTCCTTGGGGTCGATCAATTGCACAACCTCGTTGAGCAGCAGGGCCTCAATACCCTCGCAGAACTCCAGCAGGATGGCACCCCCACACTGAATGTTCACATTAACTTCTGGATGACGGAGCAGCAGGAGTCTGGGCTGATAAGCATCCAAATGGTGATAGCTAAGTGCTGCTCTATGGGTATGGGGAGTCCTCATTGGCATATGCTCCTTCTTCAGCCATGGATGGAGGATCTCCGCAATCCAGAAGATCAGCCTTCGGAACATGCAGAAAGGGGAACCCACTTCACCTCTCCCCACATGGCCAGGACCATCTCCCATAACTCCATGGTCCTAGGTTTGACCCAGGAGAACCAGCTGAGGGGCATCATCTGCAAAAGGTCAAGGATCACTGCTGTGATGTCGCAGGACAGGTAAGCCACAGTCTGCTGCAACTCCCATTACATGGCCTCCATCCCCACCAGCGTGGCCCATTGGCCATGGATATGGGCTAGTGTCCAGTGCCTGGCCATGTGCACACCACACTGATGACAGCACCACACCACCCTGACCTGAAACCCACAGAGGATCCTAAGGCATCTGGCAATGGCTTCATGACAGGCCCAGCAGATGGCTTGGGCCACCTGGATCACTCACTGTCACACTTCAACAGTTGTGAGGAGGAGTTGAAGGGCTTCTACGTGCTCACACTCCGTGTCTGTCCAGCAGATGGCTGTGGGGCCTTCAGACACTACACCAGAGCCTTTGAAGTAGTGACATTATTAATTATTAATTTTTATTATTAATTATTATTATTATGATAAGTATTTGTATAGTGCCAGCAGTGTACCTGGCGCTTTACAGAATAGTAAGATAGACTGCCTACGGTTTACAATCTAATGGACATGGAGGGGGGAGACAAGGAGAGGGGACATAGGGAGAGACAAGGGATAAATAACATTGCTGCATCTAAGCACCTATCCACCATCACCTGGCTGACTGCACATCTAGCTATTGGCTGGGATGGTCCCTGTACAGCTGAGAATCTGTTTTCGTCCTCAGTCAGGTGCTAGCACCCTGTCCTAGCCCTGTGCTTGACCATCTGCAGTTTATGGGCACCGTGGAATCACGGTGTCTCTTGGGGTGGGGGGGAGGCCAATGGGATTGCTCCTGCACAGCTGAATCTGTTCTGTCCTCTAGCACCTTGTCCTGGCTCTGTACTTGCTCATCTGCAGCTTATGGGCACTGTGAAATCACAGCATCTCTCAAGGGGAAGTGGGAAGGGAGAGGCCAATGGGACTGCTCCAGCACAGCTGAATCTGTTCATGTCCTGAAGCACTGGCATAGGCTTCAATCATTGGCACCCCAAAGTCTGTGGAAACATACATAGAGGAGAAAATATAGGTTCAGAGTTCTGCTTTTATGACAATTTGCAGTAAAGACTGCAGCACACAAGTCACACCCAAAGAGCACTGAGCTAGCCTATGACCCACACAAGATCTAGCCATGGTGGGGGTTGTGCAGCTTGGCAGAAGCTATATTTGCTCCCCAATGCCCACCCCTCAAGCCTCCCTTAATACAGTAATTGGGTACTGGCAAGTTGGATGCCTAGCCAGCAACTCCAGAGAATGAGCCTATACTAGAAATTCTCTTATGTTTGTCATAGACAAGATGGGTTTGTGATGCCATTTGGCCAGCAGAAATGTAAATCATGTATTCTCATTCTGTGCTGTGCCCTCCCCAACCTCCCTGCTTGTTACTGGGAAGTTCAAAGCATCTGCTTAGGAAAGAGCCAAAGAGGGATTCTCTGATGTCCTCTGCCACAGTGCTACAGGATGTGTGTGGGATGCCAGTTGGCCAGCCTGGGCTTGTCAATCATGTCTCTTGTTTGCTGGGCTGCTTCCCCCTCCCCTCTCTCTTGCTTCCTGAAGTCCTGGTTGTGTCCTGAAATGTTCATCTTTCTCACAAGATTTGCAGGACTAGTATTTGCACAACTTCTGTTTAAATCACGAATGCTTAATTGCTTATAAAATCAGAGTATATCAGCCAGTTTTTCTGAAATTTGTCAGGGATGATTTATTTGGTGATGGATACATTCTGACCTAATTTCATCCAAATTGGATTTAAAACAAAGTTGTTACATCTGGAAATGTGTGTGTAAACCACAAAACCTACATTGTTTATAAAATAGGAACTCGCTATCCAATCTTTGAAATTTGGCATGAACCAAATTTATGAAATTTGGCAAGAATTATACCTTGGGTGATGGGTACAATCTTTCCAAACTGCATCCAAATTGGATGGGAAGCAAAGACATTACAGCTGGAAATGCATCACAAACCATTATTCTTATAAAATTGGGACCCTTTATCCTGTCCTTTTGAAATTTGGTAGGACTGATACCCCTGGTAAGAGTACACTCTCTCCAAGTTTCATGAAAATAAAACAGATAACAAATAAGCTACAGCCTTATATTTATGTCCCAACAATTTTAATTTTTTTATTCCAAAATTTTAATTTTTCTCCCAAAATTTCATTATTAATACCAGAAGAATGAAAACAAAATGTTCACCCCTACTTATGGGCTCCTTCTGTGTACTTGTCTCTGGCCTGGCCCACCATGTCTGGAGTTCCAGTCTGTTCCTGCTGCTGCCTGGCATATGGGAGTGTCTGACACCTTGGCCCTGGGTAACATGTGGCTGAGGGGGATGTGCAGGGGCTGCAGTGCTGACTGACCCATCCTCCACGGTGGCTGACTATGGGGTCATGACATGAGCTGGTATATGCAGCTCCTGGGGCGCCGTGTGGGCAGGATGCTGGAGTGCGAACACCAAGAGGTCGAGCGAGACTCCAGGGTGCTGCAGTTCCCTGGTGGGGGACTGGGGGGCAATGACACCGTTGGATGTGAACGAGAGCACAGCTTTACAGGAGTTTTTTGGAGTTTCAGCTGTGCCATGCAGTGCCTGGACCCTCTCTGCCACTTTCTTTCCCACTTCTCTGCTGAGGACAAGGGGACACATGTGGGGCTGGAACAACTGCTTTCATCAATTCTGGAGCTCGACCTCCTGGGGGAACTGGGGCTGGCTGCCTACTGGGAGAAGCAACCGACTGCAGCCAAGCTTGATGCCCTGCATGAGGCTGGGACACGGCCAGAGATGCAGGCCACCCTGGTGCGTGAGGATGCTTTTGAGTCGACTCCCACTATATGGTGGCTCAGCATATGCTGGCGATGGGCTACCGGAGAGGCATATATCAATGGGGGTTATATGCAGAGGGAGTGGGGTTCCCCACCCACAGGTGTCACAACCCCATTAGACCTTTCTGCTATGGGCTGCTGGTGTGACTGATCTGTGGAGGGAGGGGGGTTCTCCACCCCACAGATTCCAGGACCCGGTTGGAACTTTGTGCTATGTGCTGCCAATGTGACTGATCTGTGACCCGTGGTGTTCTAACAGCAGCTGGAAGGGATGGACTGGCAGCATGGCAGGGGACTGGTTGTTTGACCCCCAGGCAGCTACTTTCATTTCTCCCTTCTGTTTTCCCCTTTTATTCCTCTGCTCCCCATTGAGCATGCGCTTTGTACCCTGCAGCTGGGCTTTACTGGTTCCCTCTGGGGCTGGCTGGCATCTCTGTGTGCCAGAAGGGATGCCAGGGTCCCTGGCCTCCTCTCCTGCCTTCCCGGAGTACTGTGGAGTGCAGGAGGATGCGGCTGCTGAGGCTTATTTTGCCCACAGTTCTCCATGGCTGTACATCATGGCGGGATGCTGGTAGCAGACCAGGGGTAGATTCCTGTCCCTGTGTTTGGTTCCACTGCCCTACCTGTGGCTTGGGGATGGTGGGATGGCTCTCCACCTGCCCAGGTTCACCCGCATGTTTGTTCTGCGCTGCATGCCAACCCAGGGAGCAGTGGCTGCCATGGCCCGCCCTGGTGCAGGCCACCGAGCCGCCATCTTGTTTGTTTTCACCCGCTATCTTGATACTTAAATCAGTAGTTGATTGCTGAATATCAAATTGCTAATTGCCTACTAGAATCCTTTGCCAGCAGTTAGAGAGTTAAGAGTGGGCGGGTGCTCTCTATTATTCTTACTCTTTATAGAAGTATTCAGGAAGCTGGAGATGAAGTCATATTTGGCTCTTCTCATTAAAAGGGGGGAGATGAAACCTCCGCTCCTGCTCCTCCTCAATCTGCGGGTATGTGGAATTACAAGGCAGTGTTCTTTTATTAGTCTCTTAGTTTTCTGAACAGTCTTAGTATTGGGTAACTTGGAAATCTAGCCATAACTAGTCTGTATTATTGGTAATTGCTTTCTTAATTATTGGCTAAGTGTATCGAAATTGGAAATAATCTGATTATTCCAAAGTAGCTGGCATCTGGTCATGCCAGGATTGTCCAGCCTGATCTGACAGGTAGAGTATTTTCTGTACATACACAAAATAGATGAAACCAAAATGCCATTTCCAAAAAATTCTTGCAAATGCAAAGACACCCTAAGATTAAAGAGATCCAACAAAGGGAGAAAGAGACATGTTAGCATATTTAAAACACACTTCTATTACCACTAATAATAATTAATTACAAATATTTTTTCTAATTTATGGACACCTGCTTGACATCAGCCTGAACTGACACACCCCTCCAATTACTTTCCCATACAATGGCACATTTATTTCACTTGGATGACACAAAGCTTTTCTAATTTCCTGTGGAACAACCTCCAACTCTCTGTACATCTTCCCATTTTAAATTGCTAACAGACTTTACACATAGTTGTGGATTTTTGAAGACATCAGGAGGAGCTTTTGATGTTTTTTTTTTTTAATGCTCAGTGGAAGTTCTTTCAATGCGAGGACAATATCTCAATATTCCCCATGCTAAGAATCTATCCTACTGCTCGTGTGACCCATGTGAGAAGACTCGAGGCTTCTGGTCATATTGTTCACATCTGACCATATTGCTCTAGTCAAAGGCCTTCCTTATTAATGACAATGCCATGAAACAAATAAAGTAGCAGCAACCAGAAGGCTGCCCATTTTTAGAAGTTAGTGCAGGGACCTTCTACAGTGTCAACTGTGAAATTTAAATTAACGAGCACTTCACTTATTGAAATGACTGCCGCACTTTTTGCTACTTTCATTGATTTCTATTTACTTTGGCAACCACAAACATGAAGAACATATTTCTAGATGTGTCTTAAGCAGACTAATAATATACTGGTAGAGATGAACACAGTGATAAAATGTTACACTTAACTCAGAGCTTATTCTGAAAAATTAACATAATAGAAGAAATATATTATTTATGAAGTGCTGCTCCAGTTCCTGCATCCCAGACAGTGTCACCTTAACATTATTTTCATCTCGATCTTTCCATGCTAATGACTGGCTTACAGTGCTTTAACACTGTGGTAAATATGGTGTCAACCTTTTTAATAGAATCAATTTCGATTGGAACTAATTTATTCATTGTGCAGTAAATATCAGCTAAAGAGCAGAAAGTAGAATATTAACCTTCATGGCATTCTAGTCTCCTGAGAGAGGACAACAGAGGTAACTTCACTGTGCTTGATACAGAACGTTCCCACATGTACTCAAGGACAATTACATCACCTGCTAGCAACCCAAAAGAAATTAGAAGGGCATGCACAGGGGGAAAGACTATGCCCCCAAACCAGTAGATCTATCAGAAGAACTACCTAACTGAAGATTACAGCACACTCCACCCTCCAAAATGTTGACATAATGGGCACTCCACTTTTATATCAGGGAATTCTGGGAAGAAATGCTACTCCTATATTCCATTAGTTTGAATCTGCCCCAACCCAGACATAAGAACAGAAGAAGTGCCATACTGGGTCAGACCAATGATTCAACCAGCCCAGCATCCTGTCTCCGACAGTGGCCAATCTCAGTCGCTTGGGAGAAGTACCCAGCAGGTGATAATGGGGCAATCCACTTCCTGTTGTTCACTCTCAGTTCCTGACAGTCAGAGGTTGCATCATTCCCCAACCTACTTGACTAATAACCATTGATGGACTTATCCTTCAAGAACTTATCCAATCCTTTTTTAAACCCAACTATACTACTGGACTAGACGGCATCCTTTGGCAACAAATTCCACAAAGACTTCTGCTTTAGTGGCACAATCTAGTACAGAAGCAGATTGTCCTCTCTATTGCGTGCCAGCCGCTCAAACAAGAGTCAATAGACATTGAAAGTATCAAACCAGTGGTGGAATTTGGCCTTGAATGAGACAACATTGCTCCCTTCGAAGTAATACTTTGTGCACATAGGCTGTTTTTACACAGACACCTCCACCCATTGCTGGGTGTTTGGGCGAGTGTTTAATAGGTGAGGGTATCCATGTAAAAGCTCCAGCAGCGGGTGAGGGGATGGGTGTTCACCTGTGTAAACAGCATGGGTGGTGAGTGTTTGTGTATGCACACTCCTGCGCAACACCTATCTCCACCCATCACCCACCCATCTCCATGCACAGAGCCATCCGGAAAAACGGAGGAGGCTCCATTTGTGTAGATGGTTGGAGGTGGATGGAGATGGCTGTGCGTCTATGTGAAAGGACACCCACCCACCACGCGAGCACACCCATCCCTCCACCCACCCCTGTCCGTGTAAAAATGGCCATAGTTTGTTGCCTGGTCCAAGCAAGAGTTGAAAAACACCATAATAAAAGCCATAGGCTTTACATGGACAGTTTCTGCAAAGCAGCTGCCCCTTCTTGAAGTTCAAGGATGAAAACTTAGTACCTTGCAGTGTTAACAGGAGACCCCCTCCCACTCGTGACTATTGGGGGGTGGGTATCCCAATATCCACTGTTCCTTAAACTTCGGGGGGAATTATCTGAATGACAAACCGGGGTCTCCATGTGTTCAAAAGGATGAAGCTGAGGACAGTATGTGCTACAGGAAGTTTACGTACCCTCCCCAAATAGAAAGAGAGAGAGAGACAGGTGTCCAATAACAACAAGTTTATTGCTATAAAAAAAACAGAGAAACACAGCCCTGGTCTGGCTGGCAGGATTTAAAATGGGAAAACACAAGCGGCTTGCGGGGAGTATGGTAGGAGAAGGGGAGTGTTCCTGTGTTGGCTCAGCAATGAGGCACAAGAGAACGCGAATGAGGGAGAGAGAGAGAGAGACAGGGCTTCCCCAGTTGGCTGGGAAAGTCTGGACCTGTGGTTACCTTTCCTTGCCTGTTGAGACGGGAGAGGCGGCCCATGGAGCCAGCGGAGTTCGGGGATGGAGAAAGGAGAAGGGGCAGACCAAAATCTGGGAGATCTCTTAACTCAGACATGCACAGAGTGACCTGCACGTATCTGGGGTCCCAAGATTTCTCAAAAAGTGATGGGAAAACCAGGGGCAGTTAAAGGGTGCTGAACAACGGAGTTTGGGAGGCTACGAAGGGTCATTTGGGGTGTACAATGGGCTAATGAGGGGAGGTTGCTTCCATGACAAAAAGGGCTATCCCAGATGCACCAGATACCTTTTACACAGGAGGTAAGGGTAAACAAAAAGTGAAGGGAGGGAAGGAAGGGCTTAACGACAGGCTTCAGGATACAATTAGTTTGTTTCTGGTTTCTCTTGGGGAATACGGAGATAGGATGTTGCTGCTCTGAGTCATGGCTACCAGTCCTTTGTCACAACGGGGTGAGCCCTTCTCCTTAACAACTCCATTCTTTATTCAGAGAGCTCTCCCTTCTAGTCTTTTTCTCAACCTTAGGCTGGTATTTTTCCATGAGCGGTCCCTTTTTGCTAGGAGCTAGGGTAGTTGGGCCCGATCCTTTCTTTTCATGCTTTTCACATGTCTCCCTCCTCTCTTTTGCCTGTGCACCTTGTATGGGGAGGCTTCTCTTTCAAGTCTTTATCCCCATGTTCTCTGGACTCTGTTTGCCTCTGTGGGCTGCCGTTTCAGACCCCCTTGGCCTAGGTTTGTGGCCCTGGGTTATACAGCAAAAAAGGGGGGCATATCCATCTTTGGGGGGCTCGAGGCCCTAACAGCAGCATTCAATTCCCATTTCTATTACTAATGTGTCTACCAACATAGAACATTACATCATAGTAGGATGCTCAGTGGATCGGTGCCATTAAAATACTGGAACCATATAATGCCACTCTTAGGGGTGTGCATGTCGTTTTCATTATTACAATAACGATAACAAAAATTGTTGTTTTTGTTATTGCAATAACAAAAACGACAACCGAGAATAACAACAATAATGAAAACAACAACCGAGAATACCGAAAACAACAACCGAAAATACCGATAACAGTAATGATAACGATATCGATAACAATATTGATACTGATGTTAAAAACGATACCAAAAACAGTAACAAAAACGACAACAAGAAACAAAAACGACAATGTCATTATCATTGTCATTATTAGTGCTGTGGCAGTTGGGTTTTGGAGGGGAAATGTAGAGAGGGGAGGAGGGAGCAGACATCTCAGAGTCTTAACAGGGTTGAACTCTTCAACTGTGCTTGTGTTGGGAGGGGCGAGCAGCTCAGCAGTATTTGATGGATGTATCCCTGGCCAACGAGCAGCACAAGGAGGCCCCAGTAGTCTCATGGGACTCTGTGATTTCTCAATGCCTGCTGCCTCCCACAACCAATCAGGGGGGCTCTGTGGAGGGCACTGCAACCCTTTATAATGGGAGGGCCAGGTTTTTTCTCTCCGTTGTGTGAGAGTTCTGCTTGTCAGGTTGCGTTTACAGAACTGTAATGCTTGCACATAAAAAATCCTTCCTACCCCTCATATTATTTATTAGGTATTCCCACCAATACCGTTCCTTCCTCATACCCTACATTTTACCTTCTCGCTTTCCTTGCCCTTCTCCCCCCTGTACATTATATAGAGATAGGTAGTATAGATTAGATATAAGATATATATTATAGACATATAGATTAGATTAGAATAGTTATATAGATAATTGATTAGATAATAGATAGTTTTCTTTTCCCCTTCCCCTGTCTCCCTTAGATTTAGATAAATATTAGTTATGCACAGGAATCAATAATGATACTGATACCAAAAATAAAATCTTTGTTTGAAATGGTACCGATATCAATAATAATATCAATAACGATAAATATCAATACCGATATTAATACCAAAAACGATATAAAAAACAATACCAAAAATTATAACAAAAACGATAATGACAACAAAAATGAAAATGGCATTTTTGAATAATGAAAATGAAAAACTTAAATGACATAGGGACCTGGTGCACACCCCTATCCATTGCTTTGAACAAATCTTAGGCTGCTTTTATATGTGCAGAGTTAATCTGAAGTAGCTGTAAATCCTGATTTGTCATTCTGGAGTTGTCATTCAGGAGTAACAGTTTACATGATCATCGTTAATCAGGAACAAGCACTAATTCAGATTTGCAGTGAAAACAGTAATTCCAATGTAAGAGTCACAAGGAGGACTGCATCAATCCCATGGTGCGCTGCAGATGAATTTCAGCATCTTGGGGGGACTCTGACTGAGAGGAAAATGTCTAGAGCATTGGTCCTGTCATTAATTATCTGGGACAAAAATTTCAAGAGGGGTTTCTGTATTTGTATAGAGAGCTGAGACAGCAGGGCAGTTCAAAAGGGAACTGGATTCTGCTACATAGACAGCACAGTTGCATTCCAGATAGGGTGGCCATACCTCCCCTTTAAAAGAGGATGATTATGACAAATACACGGTGCAGGGCTGCACTGGAACCTATGTAGCCCTGAAACATGTATTTTTCATAAGTGTCCTCTTTAAAGGGGAGATATGGCCACCCTAATTTCAGAGCCTTCTTCAGCTCTGATTTCTGGGAATATAACAGACTGGTACAGATGCCAGTGCCTTTGGAGATAGTGAACATGTCATCTGCCCCCTCCATTTCCAGCTGCCTCCCTTCCCCACCCCCGGGCAATCTGAGGGTTTGGTGAGAGACCCTAAAGAGAGAGGTAGTAGCCTCTGGTCTTGGGTGCCTCTCCTGGCTCCTGTGTGGGCAGCTGTGAGCCCCTCTCCCCCCAATGTCCTTGCGGTGCCTAAGAACATAAGAAGTGCCATACTGGGTCAGACCAATGGTCCATCTAGCCCAGCATCCTGTCTCCAACAGTGATCAATCACAGTGACTTGGGAGAAGCACCCAACAGGTTATAATGGGGGATCCATTCCCTGTGTTTTCCCCCAGCTCCGGTCATGTTCCCATATCCTGTCTGGCTAATAGCTGCTAATGGACCTGTCTTCCAGAAACTAGTCAAAACCTCATTTAAACTCAACTATAGTACTGACCCTTGCCACAGCCTCTGGCAGTAGATTCCACAACCCAATTATATGCTGAGTGAAAAAATACTTTATTTTATTTGTTTTAAACTTGCCAACCCTGAGTTTCATGGAGTGTCCCCTAGTTCTAGTACTAGCTGAGAGGGTAAATAACTGTTCCTTGTTTATTAGTTCCACACCACTCATGATTTTATAGACCTCTATCATATCTCCTCTCAGTCGTCTCT